>CANYLF011961121.1:0-11835 GCA_948193215.1 Bocquillonia castaneifolia
AGAAATATGAAAGGTCATAATATTTAAAGGATAATAATAATTTTTAAAAGGTTAAGAATACCAAAAGACAAAACTAATTAAATATTTACAACATTATTAATAAATAATAAATACAAAATCTTTCAAATTCTATAACTATTATAAAAGTTAACAATTAATAATACATGAAAATTTAATAACAAAAATGTTTAATATAAAAAAAAAAACCCATACCACTTCATCCTACAATCTTAGGTGGCAAACAAAATTTCCTTATAATTTAGTTATTTATATAGATAGATGTTTCTCAATGCTAAATATTCTTGATTAAAATTCCATTGAAACTGCCTGATTACAAATTAACCGTTTCAATGTATAATGTGCTCTAGTTATAAGAATGCATTCTTTGAAGCATATATAAATAAATAAAACTCCATAGTAATTGGTTTTTTCCCTTTAAAAATTAAGTAACACTACTAATTGCAGAGTCAGAAAATTTACTTGGGGACAAAGCACAAGAGAAGGATCTATAAGAATAAGGTTGCTCATTGTTACATGAGAGTAGAGATGGTAAAAAAATCCGAACCTGATGGAGACCCGCATTATCGACCTCAGTTTGACCGGGGATTCCCCTATTTGACCAGGGATGGGAACGGGGATGGAGAATCCCCGGCTTACGAAAAGCGAAGATGGTATGGGGATGGGGAAGGCTCTTTATCCCCGACCCCGATCCCGATATAATACAATATATAAAATAAAATATATATGTGTGTATATAAATATAATGTGTGGTGTGTATTTCCCAAAAAGGTAATGTATGGTGAATATTTCACTCAAAAATTGCATGATTTAATCACGGTGGTAAACATTATTTCCTTATGATAATTTACTCAAAAAAATGTTAAAACAAGAAGAAAAAGAAATATAAAATTATATATGCTTAGATTACTATTGGTTAATTTAAACATGATTTATAAATTGCCCATAGAAATAAATATCCCCAAGTGCAGAATATATGGAGTACCAGAAATGACATGTACAGTAAAGTATTCAACATTAATTAGTAGTGTTATATCAAGTGGAAGACTTGCTAAAATTACTACTCCAAAATTGATATAAAAATGAAAACTATGCTGTAATTTAAAAATTTACAGATGAGCTTTGAAACAATATAATTAATATTTTATTGAGCATTTGATGAGAAAAAAACATAAAATTGTTGTTTCATTTTTTATATCTATTTTAATATGGTAATTTTTTAAAAGTAATATTTAATGGAATGAATTTTTCTTGTAAAAAAAAAATTTCCACACCCCGTGAGAATCCCCGATACCCGATAAAAATGGGGATGGTAGTAGGATGCGGGGAACGGAGATGGTAACATGGATCCCCGCAATCCCCATATCCATTACCATCCCTAAGTGAGAGGAGCGGTCTAGACTGAAAGGATCCCCTCAGAAGTACTTTGGCCGGTCGGCAAGGGGAGCTGAAGCTCTTGCCCCACTGTTTCTCCACCATAAGAGTACGTACATAAGGTAGAGTGTTGCTTTCTTCGCGAAATGATGGTTGCTATATGGGATTCTGTGATGAGTAGATTAATTGCATTATATTCTATTTTTTTAGAATAATTATGGCCATTTATTTAATCGGGTTGGGATGTCCGGATCTGACATGTCTCTAACCTGTAGCTCAGAATTAAGTACTATATGTTATTCCCTCAGTCACATAATAATAGACAGTTTTACTATTTTTTTTGTTCCAAAATAATAGTCAGTTTTTAAGACATAACAATGTAAAGCTTAAATTACCCCTATTCATTACATTGAAAATATCAAATTCAATTAAAAACACTCAACTCATAAATAACATTTTAGATTTTCAACAAGGATATTTTAGGAAAAACAATACTTTTATATTGAATTGCTAAATTTCTTAATCCACATTCTTATCCGAAACTGCATATTATTATGGGATGGAGGGAGTATTCATTACCTATATATGGACTTAATTGTCTTTGTTGAAAGCCTAAATCGTTTTTTTTTCAAAAAAAATCGTATTATTTCAAAATATATAAAAAAAATACAATCATCAGAAATTGCTTGAGCAGCTATAGATGGAGTATCCTCCATGAAAATGGAATTAATTGTCAGTGTTCAAAGCCTATGAGTCTATTTTTTCATGGAATGAAATCAAATAACTATTTCTAAGAAGTAATTAGATAATATAAAATATCTATTCCATACAAAATTAATATTTTTTTATTTAATTCATTCCATGAGATTGTAATTGTCTAATTTTATAGAATATATACAATTTTTTATAATAAGTAAAGAATAATTATTCTTAATGTCATGAAATAGTTATTTTATTCCATTTCATTAACCAAATACCTCTTTTATTAATTAAGGGAGAAGGATTAGGCTTGATCCTATATTTATTTATTCCTTCAAGTAGCTTTAATCAAGGAGGTTTTGGATATTATATGCCAATAAATCTAGAGAAGTACTGGTCAATTTTCGTAGGTTATTTAATTATTTCAGTTCAAACGTTCCATCAGGATGCTGTGAATTGATTAATTATTTAAGAGCGACTTATTGGGTGTAGATGCTTTAGATTGTAGGGTAAATATTTGGACTTCCCTTAAATTTAGTGATGGATCGAAATATCAACCAGAATTATATATTTTCCTCCTAGGTAGGACGGAACGGAAACATGAACATGAAAACGACACGAGAAAATAAGAATTATAAAAATATAGGACATGAAATGTGAAAAAATATATGTAAATTAGGACTGTAATCGAGTTGATCAGCCGAGTCAAACTTTGAAATGTTCGGACTCGGTTCATTTACAAAACGAGCCAAGCTCGAACTCAACTTTTAAGCTCATTTAGTAAACAGGTCGAGCTCAAGCCGACTATCACTGTATTCATATAGTGTTCATGAGCCTAATCGAACTTTTATTGAGCTTGATTTTTTATTTTATAAATATTAATTTAAAATATTTTTGTTATACAATTATTCTTAAAAATATTCATAATATAATTTATATAAATTATAATTTAAATATGAAATTTATTATTATAAATATAATAATAACTATTTTTAGTAATTATAAATATTTATAATTTATATATTTATTGATAAATTTATTTTTACTTATAAAATTGATATATAAATTATAAATATTATTTATTTAGTTTCAATAATTTATTTATAAATGTAAATATATATGTTAATTGAACACTTAACGAGCTCGTTCACGAGCCTTTAAATGAAAAAGCTTATGAACTCCTAATCAAACTGTTCATGAACATAAACAACCAGAGCACCCTAGTGTTCAAGCTCGGCTCATTTAACTTAACGAACGGAAATTTGAGCTTGAGCTCAGTTCATTTAGCTCAAGAATGAGCTTGAGCTAAGCTCATTAACGAGCAAAACACCGAGCTGCCCTGTTCATTTACAGCCTTATGTAAATATTAAAAATATAGGGGCGCCGCAATTTTATAATTTTAATTTTTCACATATATGTGTGTGTATATATACACACACATTTATACAAGACATTATTATTATGAAATTTTTAAATTACTATTTTTTTTTATTAAAAATCCATACAAATTAAGATATTATATCCTAACCACACTAAACACTCAAACCCTAACAGCCATTACTCTAATGGCAATCCACCGAGAAATTCCAACCCTAAACACTGTTCTCCTACCCACGCTAATTGTGCCCATGGCAAAGTGATCTATTTTGAAGATTTTCCTTCTTCTTGGAACTCCAATAGTATCTCTGACACTTTTAAACGAGTCAATATTTTTGGATCAATTGTGCTAGCCAGGAAGAAAAACATACGTAGGCTCAACTTTGGATTTCTCCACCTCCCAAGGAATTCAAACCCCTACAACTTGATCAGAGATATTAACTCCATTACTATTGGAGCAAGGAGGATGAAGGATTACCTTGCAAGGCACCCATATTCTTATGTAAACCAGAATTATCATGGTGTAAGACTTAACCCTAAACCTAAGCCTGTTACTCATAAACCTCTTTCACAGAGTAGAAGGGATGGCAGATCATATACAGACGTGACTAAGGGAAAAGGGAAGCAAATTGAATTGATTGATTATGTGCCCAAGGAGAAGAATACTTGGCTTAATAATTCTATAGCAATTAAGGCAAAAGAGATCAAGTTTCTATTTAAGGCTAAGATTATCTTAGCTGATCATGATGTGGATTTTGCTTCAATTTCTTTTCTTGGGGATCTACATCTCCTTCTATCTTTTGAGTCGATGGAATCTAAGGAAATTTTCCTAAAAGATCATCACCCTAGCTTCATTGAGTTCTTTGAGATTATCACCGATCTTAAACCCTTCCTATATGTTAAAAAAAGACTAGTTTGGCTACGTGTCGTAGGAATTCCAATTTCATATTGGGAGCCTGCTATCTTTGACACCATAGGAGCAAGGTTTGGTGAGGCTTTTAAAGTGCATCCTTCGGTCTTTACCGTGATCATCTTGACATAGGTCTGGTTTTAGTTTCCACTGAACTGCTGCAATGCTCCATCTCTCTACAGTTCAATTATGAAGACTGTATTTTCCAAGTGAATGTCCTTGAGATTGACTATCCTATCATCTTTGAGGAACTTGATGACCATTATTTTGAGGCTTCTCAAATTTCAGAATCAGTTTATGGCTCATCTGAAAGGAATTCTAATATGAATTTTGAGAATGCAAACATGAACCTTACTGGGATTGGTGCTGAGGATTAGAATAGTAAACATAAAAACGAAGGGAATGATATGGATAATGGACCTGCAAACACGATAATTCCTTAGGCAGTTGTAATTAAAAACACACCTGCAGATAGAATTTTGGCTATCTAGGAACCAATCTCGAAATCTAATCCATTTGTCAATACTGCGAATAGAGGGAGTAGTAGGGAGTATAATGTTGATGCAGAAGCTGACAACCTGAGGCACAATTCCAATGAAGGGAGCAGTAAAACCTCGGTAATAGCAAATTAGTTATCTCAGCAGAATGCAGTTCCTTTGCAACAGTTATAGTATTCTGATGAAATCAAGAAAACCTGGGAAGATGGAGTACGATTAGGACTGTTTCATAAAGGAGATGTAATGGCAATAATTATGCTCTTGGAATCCAACTTTGCTAGGGCAGCTCAGAATGATTGATTCCGAGTTTCTTCTTTCCTCGAGGTTTTGATTTTTTTATGAATAATTTTGCTTTTAATTCCTGGAATTGTCGTGGAGGTGTTTATAATACTTCCAAGCAGCGTTATATTAAAAGTTTGATTTGTAAGCATGATCTTGTGTTGTTGGGTTTGCTTGAGACTAAATGTGATTTAAACCCGTTTTGTATGAAACTGTTGTGGCTGAATAATGATTTTGGCTCTTACTCTGTTCCCTCTTTAGGAGCTTCAGGAGGTTTGGGATTACTTTGGAATTTTGTTGTTTTAGCTCCTATTTCTTTGTCAAGCGGTGTTGGATGGATTTGTATGGACTTCAATTAGAATGGATTATTGGGTCATTTTTTGCTTGTTTATGCTAGTAATGACGCCCGTGAGAGGGTTGACTTGTGGAATTCTCTTCGAACTTTAACTGATTTTGAGGGATTGCTTTTTATAGCTGGGCCTCTGAGGACTTTAATGAAATTGTTCATCCTCATAAACGCAAGAATGTTGTTTCTTATTCTTCTTCGATGGTCACTTTTAATGATTTTATTCATGATACAGGCCTTTTGGATCTTCCGTTAATTGGGAGGTCTTTCACTTGGTATAATTCTGTTTGTTGGTTCAGGATTGATAGGTGTTTGGTTTCTCACTCAGTGATTTCTACTTGGCCGAATAATACACTTTCAGGGCTACCCCGTGTTTATTTTGATCACTGTCCTATGTTTTTCCTCTTAGAGCAGGTTATTGGCTAGGGTCCTAAGCCATTTCAGTCTTTAAATGCATGGTGGAGTGTGGATGGTTTTGGAGAAACTTTATAGTCCTTCTGGGATGATATTCACTCTCAGCATCCTCAAGCTTCTCTTTGTCAACTCTTTAGAGAGCTACGAAGGAACTTGAAGCCTTGGAACATGAGCACTTTTGGGAACATTTCTTCTAAGATGGAATTACTCCAGAAATCAATTGATGATTTAGAGATTACCGGTGAATCAAAAGAGTTATCTTCTGTTGAGGCTACTTCATTAGCTTCTTTGAAAGAGGAAGCTTCGACCTGTGTTAATAATTTGGAGTCTATGTGACTTCAAAAATCAAGGCTTAACTGGAATTTACATGGGGATAGGAACTCTAAATATTTCCATGCCATTACCAATTTAAGATACAAAAATAATCTTATTGGCAGTGTTATAGTTGATGGGATTGATTATATTGAGCCAAATGATATCAGAATGGCAGTTAGAAATTTTTATCACTTTTTGTATCAAGCACCATATAAGATTCCTTTTCCTCTTGAGCAGCTTGATTTCTCTACTCTTTCTGTTGAAGATTCAGCATCTCCAGTATCTCCTTTTTCTAAGGATGAATATTTCAATGCCTTGAACTCTTGTGATCAGAACAAAGCTCCAGGGCCAGATGGGTTTAACTTCTACTTCTACAAACGAGCTTGGTCAATTCTTAAACCTGATATTATTGCTTTGTTCAATTCTTTTTATGATAGAGGTACTTTACCTAGGCATTTGAATCAGTCTTTTATGGTTCTAATACCTAAGGTGCCAAGGGCTCATGGTTTAAAAGATTTCCATCCTATTAGCTTAATAAATGGTGTTTATAAGTTGATTTCTAAGGTGCTGGTTGCTAGATTAACTCCGTCTTTACCATCCTTGATTTCGGATAGTCAATTTGCTTTTGTTAAAGGAATAAGTATTCGTGAGTGCCCGTTTGTTGCTTCAGAATTAGTGCACTTGATTCATCACAGGAAGGAGAGTTTTCTTTTATTGAAGCTTGATTTTCCCAAGGCATTTGATTCCATCTCTTGGAATTACTTGTCAGCAGTTTTCAATTAGATGAAGTTCCCAAATAAGTGGTGTAAATGGATGACTAGTTTTCTTCAATCTTCAAGCATTGCTCCTCTAGTTAATGCTTCTGTAGTTCCCCCATTTATGATAGGTCAAGGAGTTAGATAGGGTGATCCTTTATCTCCACTACTTTTTGTTTTGGCAGTGGAAGGGCTGAAGAGACTGCTTGATAGAGCTTGTTCTGTTGGCATTATTGGAGGTGTGGAATTAGAAAATCAGAATACTCAGATCTCTCTTCTTCAATTTGTAGATGACACTTTAATTTTTATTCCCAATGAGGCTGAGATGTTAGATGGCCTAGTGAGGATTCTACGGTGTTTTGAAGCAATCTTAGGCCTCCGAATTAACTTCAAAAAGAGCTTCATCATAGGTATGGCATCTAGAATTACTTATAAAATTTCTAATCTGCCTTTTAAATACATGGGTTTACCTCTCACTCACCGGATCATTTCCACTAAACTTTGGGACCCAATTATTTTAAGAATCAAGCAGCGTTTGAATAATTGGTAGGGTTCATTGCTTTCTCCTAGTGGAGGACTAGTTCTTGTTCAATATTCATAGCATCCCAATTTATTTCTTGTTTATATATGCCATCCTTAAAGGAGTTTTACAGCAAATCCAAAGCCTTGCATCTCACTTCCTCTGGAGGGGTAATTCTAATCAAAGAGGAATTTGCAATGTTGCTTGGATTAATGTTTGTCACCCAAAGCATCTTGGTGGTCTTGGTTGCTCAGTTCTTTTGCTTTTGAATCAAGGTTTACTTCTAAAATGGATATGGAAGTTAAAATCTACCCCAACTTCTCTCTTGTATCATGTATCTTCTTTGGCTTCGGAGGTAAAAGGTTGGCATGATTTATCTTTGGGTTCAAACAGAAAACATTCTCATGTTTGGAAAGGAATTATAAAGATTTGCTTTAAAAATGAGATGGTTTGGGAGGTCTTTCTGAGCAGCGGTGCCGTGGTTATAGGGAATGGGTAGAGAACCCTTTTTTGACATGACAATTGGATGGGAAATGGTAACTTGCAGTCTAGATTTCCTCTTCTCTTTTCTCTTTGCATTGATAAGAATGCAACAGTGGCTGTAATGCATAAGGTAAACTGGGAGTTCAGTTGGCATAGACGGTTACGTGGGAATGAGCAATCATAGCTACATGATTTGTGTGGTTTAACATCTACATTGGCTATCCATGAGAGCAGGTCTGATGCACTAACCTAGAAAGGAAAATTGCACTATTTCTCTTCTTAAAGCTATGCTAAGGTGTGGTACTCTTTAACTTGCACTCAGCCTATTGATCCTTTTAATGTATTATGGTCTTCTATTGCAAAACCAAGAATTAAATTCTTCATTTGGTTAGCTATTCTACGGTGTATTCCTTGTCAATCTTTCTTGATTGATAGGGGAGTTCGGCTATTTTTTAGATGCACCTATACTTTATGTATGGATTTGGAGGAGGATGTGGAGCATACTCTTTTGCTTTGCCCTAATGCTTGGAATGTTTGGTCTTGGCTCTTCAAAAAAATCGAGATGAGATGGGCTATGCCAAGGTCTATCTCGGTGTTCATTTACTCTTGGGTGGAGTTGTTTATGCTCCTCTGTGGAACTTGCTAGGTCTCAACATCATATGGTACATTTGGAAAAATAGGAATCATAGAATATTTAATGGCTCTCCTACTAATCTTGATTGCCTTATTTACAAATGTATTTTAGACTCGGTTTGTTTCTTTAAATCTTTTGTAAAGGACTTCCCATACACTAGCCATGATGTTTATAGGGCTCTTGGTTCTATGTTTGGGATTCCTATTGGTTGATTTTTGTATTTGTTCTTGGATTGTTTTTGTTATCTTGCTCGTGTCGTAGCCTTTAGTGGCGAAAACACTTGAACTTTTTAGTCACTTATTGTGGCTTTAATAAAATCCATTATTAACTATCAAAAAATAATATTTAAATTAACATAAAAATTAAATTTACCATAAAACTAATATAGAACACAATAAATCAAACATATTATAAAACAAACACAAAAACAAATATAATCTAGAAAATAATAAAATATTTCTTCTAAAATTTATGATTAATAATGAATTTGAAACAACAATTATATATAATTAGATTTAGTTTTTTAAACCTTATATAATTAGGATTAGGATTTAAAAAAAAAACTTAATTTTTTAAGGAAAAGAGTTACCCAATTTTTTGAAAATTAGAGAAACGAACCCAATTTTTTTAAAAAATTTTGAAAACGGACCCAAAATGATTCGTGTCGGTTTCTGAAGGTTTTAGACACGGAAACGTTTCCGAAATGTGAAAACGATGATAAGGAAGAGTTTTCGTGCATCATAGTTTTCCTCTCTCAAAAACAAGAATTTTTGGAGGACGATCCATTCCATACATAGTCGAAAGACAAACATTCTCTCTATTGTAGGCAAGGAAATTATATATGCTCAAAATAATCCTTCAATCTCAACTAGGGGTGGGCATCAGCAATTCGGTTCAGTTCAGAAGTGAATTATTAAAACTGTTCGATTTTTTAAGGGAGTAAAAACAGAACCAAATTAGGTAGATAAAATCAGTTATGTTCAGTTCGATTTTTGATTTAACCGAAATATTAGAATAGTTCTTATTTTTAAAAAAATTTAAAAAAAATAAAAGAAAAACAAGAAAAAAAAGGACAAAAAAATTAAGAATCAAATTTAAACAAAATAATAATATATTATATATTGCAATCACATTAATATATAGAAATTTGATGTTATTTTTAAAAACATTATATTGTATATATATGGTTCGGTATTTTTGATTTTTCAATTTTTTAAAAATAAATACCGAATCAAACTGTTTAATCAAATAAATCAAATCAATTTTCACAAATCGTTTCGGTTCAGTTCGAAAGAGAATTAATAATATCAGTACCTCCAAAGTTCAAAGTTTTTTTTCCCGTGGAAATTGAGTAGTCTCATAAAGAATATATTGTCAAAATAAGAATATTCATATATGGCATGTTTTCTTTAGTTGTTTTAGGTTAAAAAAAACTATACATATCTTCACTTTTTTTATACTTAATTTGTTAATTTATTTTAATAAAAACTAATTTGGAATTGATATATCCTCTTTTAAATTAAATTAATATTGATTACCGACTAAAAAATAAAAAAAATGAGTAGTACAGGATTAATTTCTCGTTCCTTTTTAAAAGTATTTTTTAGTTCAACAATTAAATACCTAAAAAATAAACATTTTCTCTGTGATTTATATATGCATTAAACATATATTAAAACTTAAAAATTAAATAAATAATAAATAGTAAACCAATCAAACAATTGTTATAATAATCAAATAAATACAGTAATCAATTAATCTTAAGAAAATAAATATATATAAAAAAATCTGTGGCTGAATTGAGACTAGAGTTTGTTTCTATATTTTTCTACGAAAAATTTGTTCCTCACTGATGATTAGAGTTAACAACAATTATCCCTCATGATATAACAATTCATTTTTTGTAATAATAGCACTCCAAATTATAAGAATGACAAATTAAACTAATTAATCGATGCTCTTAACATATTTGGTCAAACAAATTCTATAAACAAAACAAGTTTTTCATCAATTTAAAAATATAGTTGAAAATTTCTTTTTTGTAAACAAAATTATTGAAAGACATAACCCTATTAAAATAGATAAAATGAATTTTTCTACCCTAAACTATTATGAAATTAACAAATATATCTCAATATATTTACAAGTTGTGCATGGTTGATACATGACCTTTTTGACTTAAGACAAATATACTCCGGACCTGTTTTTTTCTAGAGGGTTAATACAAAAGTGACGTTGTTTGCATCAAAACGATATCGTTTTACTATATTTCCTCCTTTTTTGTTCTGTTATTTATCATGTGGTATATTTGTCTTAAGTCGTAAAAATCATGTACTAACTATGCACAATTTCTAAATTGTGGTATATTTGTCGATTTCACCATAGTTTGTGGTAGAAAATAATATTTTACCTTTAAACTAATGTTTCAAAAGTCATGACTTAAGTCAAAATTGAAGACTTTTTAATTTTTCATTCAAAATTAAAAAATAATATATAATTTATTTTCTAACATTCTCAACGGCTCCCTTTCAAAAAAAAAAATTCTCAACAGATCATTTTCTATAAATAAATATTTATTTTCCATGAAATAAATGTGCAGTCTTCGCGTTAAATACTAACTGCTATTTTAATTGGTTCCCCAACAGTCAGCATCCTCATAAATCTCCCATGTGAATGTGGTGGTAGTGGTAGGGCAATGTAATTGATGATAAAATTGAATTATTGATTAGGTCAAAAACCCCAAATAGCTTGCTAAAAAAAAAAAAATCCAAATTGCACGTTCCAGTGCAACTATATATGTCATCCAGTTCAATTAAGTTACATTATGCAATGTATACACTATACACTAGTGTCACTGTCTTTCTCAAGTTGATGTAAAGTACTCAACAGTCAACACAATTTAATTGCACGATTTAAACGTACAAACGAATCAGGAAGAAGTTCAATTTAATTGATCAACAAGAAATATGACTAACATTACACCATTGAAAGGACGAGAAATTAAAATGATGGCTACAAAAATCGACCCACAACCACAATATATTATATATTGTGCAGTTGAAAAGGAAAATATAATTAACAAATTAAAATTAAGAATTTTTTTTGTGCTATTTTGAATTCTGGTAGGTTCAAAGTGACGATTGAGGCTGGTTTGCGATACAGTAAATCATCGTGAATAAAATAATAAAATAAGTATAAAATCAAACAAAAAGTT
>CANYLF011961192.1:0-10084 GCA_948193215.1 Bocquillonia castaneifolia
CAAAACCCACAAAGCAGACCAAGAGATTTTTCATTCTTTGACTGGACAGCAACACCGCCGTCAACGGTGGTGAACCCTTTCTCAAACCCACAAACCCCAAACACTAACATAGCCTCCTCTAGCCAAACACCACAACCTAGCCGTTTTGCAAGGGTGGGGCCAGTGCACACGTAATCCTTATCTGGTGAAACCCATGCACCAAGGCCTCAACCATATATCCCCCAACCTGTCCCAGATCCAAACATCATCTGGCAAACCACAATGGCCAGTGTCATGCAGGAAATGACTAGCCTCTTTCAAGCAAGAATGTTGGCTGCTATGCAGCAGATCCAGAATAACCAGCCAGCTTTACTACTAAAACCCATTTAATCCAGATTTACACCATAGTACACCGCCAACGAATTATGTCACTACTTCCAACCAACTTAGCCCAGTCCCTCGTGTATCAGAGAAGGTAGACGAATTTGAGGTAATTGGAAAACCCCTAAGAGGAGAAAAGGAGCAGGAGGATGAAGGGATGTTCAACAAAAAGTTTTGGGCATTTTCTGAAAATTTAAATGGGGAGATTTTGATGAGGATTACCTTTTGGATGGCGGATCCCCGCTGTCGCCCGCAATATTGCTGGAACCATTACCAGATAAGGTCCAAACTCCAAAGATGGATCCATTTGATGGATCGGGAGATCCCAAAGAGCATGTGGCAAAGTTTAACACAGTGATGGCACTCCAACAACGGATAACTGATGCAGTAAAATGCCAGTTTTTTCCTATGACACTAAAAGGATTAGCACAGCATTGGTACTTGCGGCTCCCAAGAGCATCTGTTCACTGCTTTGTGGATATGGCCACAATCTTCAAGCGCAGGTACCGCACAAACATCCCGCCTGCTAGAAAGACAAGTGATCTTGTAAGATGTACCCAGAAACTGGATGAGCCTCTGAGGGAGTATGTGCTCAGGTTTAACAAAGAAGCCATGTTGATTGACAACTTGAATGTTGAAACGGCAGTAGAGGCACTGAGGAAAGGAACAACTTTCCATCGGCTACATGATAAGCTGGTAACTAAGAAGTCGACAACTTTTAATGAGGCAATGGCTATAGCGCAGAAGTGTACAGATCTAGATGAGACTATACGGGCGGACAAAAAGGAGGCGGAGAAGCGGAAGGGCCTGCAGGAAAAGAATGAAAAGTAAAAGGCCAAATAGAATGAGAGGGATTCCTACAGGAACTGTACTTTCTTCACTCCTCTGAATACTCGCAAAGAAGAAATCCTAATGTGGATAAAGGAAAATGGTGAAGAAATCCACCGCCCTAAACCACTAAGTCCTGAAAAAAGTGACAAGAGGGACATGCAGAAGTATTGCAAATACCATAAGGATCACGGTCACCAGACTAAGGATTGCCGTGACTTGAAATATAAAATTGAGCGGCTGGTCCAGAAAGGGAAACTGAAGAAGTTTGTTGGAGGTGAGCAAGAGCAGAAAAGAGAGAGGGAGAAGGAGAATGTAAAAAAAGGGAACGCAACCCATTAAGAAGTTTGACCCAAGCAAGATTTGCTATGTGATTACAGGGGGTAGCCCAATAATAAAACCGGCAAAGAAAAAACAGAGAAAGTAGGTAATACTTGTCGAGTCAAGCCTATATGCGGTTTCTTTTGATTATACAGATGCCGCCCATGTCAAGGGACATCACAATGATGCACTTATAATTGATACCATGATTGGAGAATATTTGGTAAAGCGGATGCTGGCAGATAAAGGTAGTGCAGTCAACATTTTGACAAAGAAAGTGTATGTCACAATCGGCAGTGAATTGTCTACTTTAAAGCCTGTTAAAAAGCCGCTAGTAGGGCTTGGTGGACGGCCAATACAGCCGGTTGGAGTGGCAGAGTTAGAAATGCATTTTGGGGAAGATGGAGGCCCAACAATGTCCACCTTGGTGCCGTTCAATATTGTAGATATGGATTTAACTTACAATGCCATATTGGGGAGGCCATTATTTTTGACACAGAAGCCATCACAAGCATCCGTTATCTACTAATGAAAATTCCAACTTCTAAGGGACCAATAGTCATTAGGGGAAACCAAGAGGAATCTCAGCAGTGCTATGTGGTGGCGGAAGGAGGCAAGGCAAAAGCTTTGAGCATAGAACAGATTCTATATCCCAAGAGGGGAGACAGAAGGGAGAATCAGCTGAAGAAATAATTGAGTTGACCCTAAACAATGGCAAGGCGATTAATATCGACACCCGGATGAAAACAAGAACTAAAGAAGGCGTAATTACGGCTCTAGTAGATAACCATATGGTTTTTACTTTAGAACCAGTTGAGATAGTGGGCATTAATTACTCACAGGTTAGGGGTTAACCCAGGTGCCAAGCCCGTAAGGCAGAAGAAGAGGTAGTTCAGTGTGGAGAAACAGAGGCTAATAGAGGAAGAAGTAAACAAGCTAAAGGCGGCTAACTTCATAGAGCCGATCCAGCATATAGAATGGTGTGCAAATGTGGTTTTGGTCAAGAAGTCAAACGACAAGCATCGAATGTGTGTTGATTTTACCGATCTAAATAAAGCCTGTCCAAAAGATAACTACCCACTCCCTTCAATAGACTAGATGGTTGACTCGACAGCCGATCACCAAATGTTCTCAATAGCCGATGCCGCCAATGGTTATCATCAAGTGCCAATGCATGAAGCCGATAAGGAAATGCAAGCGCCGCATATCAGAGGCTGGTGAATTATATGTTCAAAGATCAGATCGGGAGAAATTTAGAAGTCTATATTGATGACCTACTTATCAAAAGCCAGAGGGAAGAAGACCACTCCCGTGACATAAGGGAAGCCCTTGAAGTCCTGCAGAAATTCCAAATGATGCTAAACTTGGCTAAGTGCACGTTTGGTATAAAATCTAAATTCCAAATGAAGCTAAACCCGGCTAAGTGCACATTTGGTATAAAATCTGGGAAGTTCCTAGGTTTCATAGCATCAGAGAAGAGAATAGAGGCCAATCCGGAGAAAGTAAGAACCATCTTGGAGATGAAGCTGCCTAGAAGTGTGAATGAAGTGCAGAAGTTGAATGGGCAGATAACAACATTGGGAAGGTTTATGTCTTGTGCAGCTCTGAAGTCTTTACCATTTTATAAACTGCTTAAAGGCCTAAGGAAGTTTGAGTGGATAGAGGAATGCCAACTAGCATTTGAAAACCTAAAAAAGTTCCTAACATCTCCACCTTTGTTGAGTCTACTAGTGGCAGGGGAGAAACACTATCTTTATTTAGTAGGAACTAATGAGACAATTGCTAGTGTATTGATAAGGGAAGAAAGTGGTGAGCAGAAGCCGATCTATTATGTGAGCCGGGTGTTGAAAGGATCTGAAGTTTGATACCCCTCTGTTGATAAAATGGCACTATCTGTGGTAGAAATGAGCAAACGGTTGAAACCGTACTTCCATGCTCACACAATAGTGGTCAGAACAAACATGCCGTTCAGGAAGGCCTTAGAAAGACCCGAAACTTCAGAAAGACTAGTGAATTGGTCAGTTCAGTTAGGAGAACATGACATCAGATACGAGCCACGATCTGCCTTGAAAGCCCAAGTCTTGGCAAACTTCGTAGCTGAAATGACGGGAGACCAGGAATTGGCTGAGCCCAAGCAAACGGCAGAAAGATGGGAATTGTTTGCTGATGGGGCAAGCGGGGATAATGGCTCCGGAGTAGGGATCCTTCTGGTAGGACTTGGTAAAATACAGATTGTATATGCTATAAGGTTATTGTTTAAAGCAACTAACAATGCTGCATAAAATAAGGCACTAATAGCCGATCTTACATTGGCGAAAGAAGTAAGAGCAGATAATCTGTTAGTCTGTAATGATTCCTAGTTAGTGGTCAACCAAGTCTCTGGAAACTTCATGGCTAAAGAGCAGATGATGATCAAATACCTAGAGAAGGTGCAAAAGCAGATAGCTACGATCAAAGAGAGTGGGGGACAATATGAGATCTGCCAGATTCCAAGAGTTGAAAATGCTGAGGCAGACCTATTAGCAAGGGCAGCCGCAGAGGGGAAGGACGCCTTTTATAAAGTTCCTTTGAGAGAGGAATTAGCATCACCAAGTGTTGAGAAGGAAGAAGTAATGGAGGTGGCGGAGCTAGCCGATTGGATGAAGCCTATAATCGCTTATAAGACTACTGGGGAATTGCCTGATGACAGAAAGGTGGCTTAACACCTGCAAGAAATGGCTCCACTTTACTACTATTAGAATGGAGTCCTCTTTTTGAAAGCCAGATTGCACCCATGGTGCCGATGTGTATCACCAAATGATGGTTTACACATGCTAAGAGAGATTCACGAGGGAATATGCGGATCTCATGAAGCTGCGGTAACTTTAGTCAGGAAAGCCCTTAAATAAGGGTACTATTGGCCAACAATGTACAAGGATACTTCAGGTTTGGTGGAGAAATGTGAGAGATGCCAGAAGTATGCGCAGTTAGTCACCTACCCGCCAATTATCAGTCACCAATAGGCAGTTCTTGGCCTTTTGTAGTAGGGGCATGGATATACTTGTGCCTTTCCCACTAGCCTTTAGACAAAGAAAATTCTTAATTATTACCGTTGACCACTTCACAAAGTGGATAGAAGCCATGGCGGTACCAACGATCTTAGAGGAGCGGGTTGAGAAGTTCTTTAGGAACGAGATTATCTCTAGGTTTGGCATATGCCATTCACTTATTACGGATAATGGCAAGCAATTTGACTCAAAAAAATTTAGGAGTTTTTACGGCAACCTGAACATACAGCTGCACTTCACCTCTATCTCACACCCTCAAACAAATGGACAAACAGAGAATGCAAACAGAACTCTGTTAGACGGCTTGAAGAAAAGGTTGGATGATTTGAAGGGTGCTCGGGTGGAAGAGCTATACAACGTGTTATGGGCCTATCGAACAACCCCAAGGAAAGCCACTGGGGAATCCCCATTTAGGCTAGCATATGGAATGGATGCCATGATTCCAGTCGAAGTGACAATCCCCTCCTGGAGGGTTTTGAACTTTAATCTAGAGGCAAACGATGAAGCCATTACTGTAAATAAGGATTTGTTACAAGAAAGGAGAGAGCAGGTGGCAATTAGGGCTGACCAGTACAAATAGCAGGCAGCAAAGTACCATGACTAGAAAGTCAGGTTAAAATCTTTCAAAGAAGGAAATTTGGTTTTAAGAAGAGCTGATGTAGGAAAAGGAGCCGCAGGTGTTGGCGAATTGGGGGTCACTTGGGAAGGTCCCTATGAGGTGAAAGTAGTTGCGGGAAAGGCTGCATACAAGTTAGCAAACCTTGATGGAACAGTCCTCCCAAGGATGTGGAATGCCGAGCTTTTAAGAAAGTATTATCAGTAATGTAACTCTCTCAGAGAAATGAATTAAAAGGCGTTTTCAATATTTATATATTATTGTCCATATATTTTAAATAATAATAATAATAATAATAATTTTTACTTCAAAGCCATAAGTCTAACCATTAGACAAAGGCAAAAGGGCCACCAGTGCCGCAAAGCCATAAGTCTAACCATTAGATAAAGGCAAAAGGGCCACCAGTGCCACAAAGATATAAGTCTAACCATTAGACAAAGGCAAAAGGCACCAAGTGCCGCCTAGCCATAAGTCTATAAAAGGCAAAAGGCACTAAATGCCGCCTGGCCATAAACCTACACATTTGACAAAGGCAAACGGCCAAATCACTGTTAAGCCTTAAGTCTAAATAGTAAATAGAACCAAAGGGCCAAAGAGTTGCAAAATGACGAAAAAAATACATAAATAAAAGGCAATCAAAAAAGAAAAAAAAAAGAAAGAAACATGTATCATAAACCATTATAAAGGTAAACAGGTCAACCAAGTTAAATTTACAGAAGCAAGAAATCGCTTAAATAAACAACAGCCTGACAGAAACATTGTTCAAAAGATAAAAAGAAAATACAAGGCGGAGGAATTAATCCACGACAACGGCAACGGTATGATGGTTTTCACCTTTCCTAATCTCTAGTCGCATCACTGATGGAACCTACAATGCTTCTAGCGACTAGATGAGCTCGACTTTGTGGAACCAGATCTTCACGGATTACCACAACAGAATGATCACCTTGCTCTCCAACTCTCTGGATTGGCGGAGGGATATCATTGTCACCAGTCCCTTCATCGAGAAAATCAAACTCCTCATCCAACCTATCCAGACAATTTTTCCAAACCTTGCCTGCCTATGCAACGGCATCAATCCCATCAGTACAATCATCGGTAAAGTTCGATTTTCTCACGTTACCAAGTTGAAGAGCAGGATCTTAGAGCTTTAAGTGAAAGGCTTTGGCGCACGCTTTGGCAAAAGTCGATAAAACCTGCCCGGTGAAAGTAACTGTAGCTTCTCGCTCCTTCTTTATTGTATCCTGAAGGTCATCCCTAGCGGCAGTCAGATCCTGCACGGTATCCTTCAACGAGGCTATTTCAAGGGTGGTAACTTTATTATCTTCCTCCGATTTTTCACAGTTTTGGCGGATCTCAGAAATCTCAATCAGAAGTTTTTTATTCACCTCCTCTTTGGACTTGACTTCGGATGTGCGGGAATTGAGCTCCAGCTCAATGAGGTCCTTGGCATTCAATTGAACGGTGGCTTCATTAGACGCCTTGAGCTGGTTCTCTTCCAGCAACTCACCTATTTGGATGGCCTACAACATCATGAAAGTTTAGAACATAAAAAAAAATTATACACACACACACACACATACACACACACACACACACATAAATAAGTTTGATATAGTCAAAGCGTCAAGCTTACAGCCATCTGATACATCCGGAGATTGCTAATGAGCTCCTCCTTTGGAATGTTCCACCTATCGACCATATCTTTAGGTAAACAAACCACTTCAGCAAGCCTTTTTGTAGTTATATGGCTCTCCACGATTTTCTCCACTTTATACTTGTCTAACCAATCAAAGATGTTTAGCGGCTCCCCACATTTTGTGAGAAGGACCTTCTTCATCATATATGTCAGGTTTTCTTCAGCTTCTGGAGTCTCTCCAGCCGGCTGAATGGCATTGCTAGATCCGCCTATCTTACCTTGTAGAGGTAGCAGTGGAATGTCATCCTCTCTGCGGCTTCTCTTGGCCAAGTTTTGATCGACAGGGAGATCATTCACTCTTACTTCAGCAGTCAAGTCAAAAATTTAGTCTTCGGGGATTGTCGATGCAGCAAGAGTCCTTTTTTGGGCTTTCTTCTTCTTTGGATCTATGAATTTCATTCAAGAGAAGTCCATCAACATTAGCAAAGAAAATAAAGAAATAATCAAAAACTTTAAAAGAAGACAAAGAATAATTATATACCGTATACATGCGATGGACCGGCTTCAGAACACTCCACAGGGACGGTCTCATCAATTTTCATCAATAGCCGGGCCAACTCTGTATCTTCACTAGAATTCTTAGGACGGATTTGGTCTTTTGTCTGTTCATTTACTTATAAAGCACTTGACCTGCCGGTCTTTTTCTTCTTCCTAGCGATTCTAGATTGTCTTGCCGCATCTGCGGCTTCTTCCTCAGTAATACTCCTCTTTAAAAGGTAGTTGCTAACATAATTATCCAAAGAAATTGCCTTGCTGAACTTAGCAGCAGTAAAATTCTTAAGGAGATCTAAGAATTTGGACTTCACTTCCCTACGGTTCACGCTTTTAGACGCTACCCATTTACGGGGAAGATTAGAAAACGCATCCTTATGTTGAACCAGGAAGTATCTCTTGTGGATATCATGGGTTTTATCAGGAGATCCAGCCCGTAACCTATATGCGGGAGCCCGAGCACCCGCAGAGAAGTAATACTCATTTTTCCTACGTGTGAAACTAAAATACTGCATGTATCTTTCCATGTTAGGATTAAGACCCGCCTCCTTATGGATGCACAAAAATGTTAAAAAGCTATGGAGGGCATTGGGATGAAACTGAGCCAATGGAATTTTTTACAATTTCAAAAACTGTACAAATAGGGGTTCAAGAGGAAAACGAAGGCTAACCTCAATTTGTTTGGCATAGACGATTATTTCTGTAGGACTTAAACCATCATTAGTCCTACGACTTTCTAAGGGTTGATAGTAAGAATAGCCCTTCGGTAGGGGGCAGGATTCAGCAAATGCTTGTAAAGACTCATAATCATCAGCATAAATAGATTTTATCTTTTTAAGCAATTTCATTTTTTCTTTAAAATCATCTATGTCAGAAGCAGGATCATTTAAAGAAATATTTTGTGCCATAGGGAAGAACCTGGAAGGAAGATATTATGGCAGTAAAACGCTTGGTAAAAGGATCCGCAGGTAAGAACAAAGGAAGCCGCTCGCGCCAAACACGAAAATACTCCTGGAAGAACTTGAGGAAAGAGAAAATTGAAAAGCAGAAAAACAAGGAAATGGGAGAAAAAAGGAAGACATCATCTTTTATTGGTAAAACTTCTTTTACAGGGACAATCATACCCAGCGAGGTGGCAGATCCTAGACCATCTGATCATAAAGCCAAAAGGGCATTATAGTCCTTTCCAAATACTAATTAAAACTGCCTTTTGTAAAGAACAGATCATGAAGGGTCGCGTCATTAATGATAAGACGCGTATAGGACAACCGTCCATCAATTATATGAAACATCTGACATTAAAAGGGTGCGACTTTTAAGGAGGAAAGAGAAGAATCGGTAAATTTAAAAATCAAAAAGGTGAAAAATTGAAAGTTTAAAATTTTTCATGAAACTCCATCAGCGGATCTTTGAGTTATTTAACCAGAAGTCGCCATATCATAAGAGACCGGATCTTTTCTACTCCAAACTACGGAAGCCATAAATAACTTCCATACTCGTAGGGGGGAATATTGATGGACCTGACTAGTACCTCCTATTAAACTAAGCCCAATAGTAAATAATTTCGTTCTTGAATATTCCTACCTGGGGGACTAGGGGACACGTGCCGCGTACATATGATGGTACCCCTAGAAACCCTAGATCCTTGCCATACTATAAAGGTATAGTACAAGGATACCTGAGCTAATTCTATTTCTAAAAACCCTAGAAAACCCTTCTATTTTGTCTTGAGTATTCTTCTCGAACATAGGTATCAGAGTGCCGTCGGGACATCACCGTCCCATCACGCTCTAACCTATTTATTGATTGCAGAGACTTGCACTTCAAGAGACCCGTAGAGAGGATACACTCAAGATCATGGTGGCCTCGGAACCATCATTTGGTGCGGTGAACGACGGATTAAATATCACCATCGGAGAAGATAATACAGCAAGAGTGCCTACCTCAATCTCCCTACCACCACCGCCACCTTTGGTGCTAGGCACAATCCCAACAATCTATTATCAAAACCCACAAAGCAGACCAAGAGATTTTCCATTCTTTGATTGGACAGTAACACCGCCGTTAACAGTGGTGAACCCTTTCTCAAACCCATAAACCCCATAAAATAGCATAGCCTCCTCTAGCCAAACACCACAACCTAGTCGTTTTGCAAGGGTGAGGCCAGTGCACATGCAATCCTTATCTGGTGAAACCCATGCACCAAGGCCTCAACCATATATCCCCTAACATGTCCTAGATCCAAACATCATCTGGCAAACCACAATGGCCAGTGTCATGCAGGAAATGACTAGCCTCTTTCAAGTAAGAATATTGGCTGCTATGCAGTAGATCCAGAATAGCCAGCCACAACTTCATTACCAAAACCCATTTAACCCAGATTTACACCATAGCACACCGCCAACGAATTATGTCACTACTTCCCACCTACCTAGCCTAGTCCCTCGTGTGTCGGAGAAGGTAGACGAATCTGAGGTAATTGGAAAACCCCTGAGAGGAGAAAAGGAGCAAGAGGATGAAGGGGATGTTGAACATAAAGTTTTGGGCATTTTCCAAAAATTTAAAAGAGGAGATTTTGATGAGGATTACCTTTTGGATGGCAGATCCCCGCTGTCGCCCGTAATATTGCTAGAACCATTACCAGATAATGTTTGAACTCTAAAGATGGATCCGTTTAATGGATTGGGAGATCCCAAAGAGCATGTGGCAAAGTTCAACACA
>CANYLF011961468.1:0-15430 GCA_948193215.1 Bocquillonia castaneifolia
TAGAAAATTACACTTGTTAGTTAGTTACCCCTTCCAATCACTATCATATATGTCTTCATTTGTAGAGTCATTCTTATACAAATTCATTCTATTAACATTTAATATAAAACGTTTTATCACATGCAATAAATTATAGTTGGGTGAATATTAACATTCTTAATACTGACCAGCGTGGAACTAGAAAGTTTAATATAAAAGAGTTATTAAAAAATCGAAGTAAATTTTTTAGATTATAGAAATGGGAGGTAAAATATTTACTTCTTAAAGGATCAATTCATATAAATATATATGATATATAAAAAAATTGAGAGAAGGTGGCTCATCTAGCTCGTTAGATGTATTTTTGCCCTAATATTAATCATCCTCACCTTCATAACACAATTAAAAAAAATCATTGTCTATAAGTTTTTTAGACAAAAATTCTGCATTTCAAATGTGTAAAAAGTAAGTAATTGATGTGATTATAAAACTGATTAAAAAATCAACCAGATAAATAAAATTAGGGTTTGGGACAGTAAAACCCCACAAATGGGGCATGTCCACTTAGAGATGTTTCCCATATTATCACATTGCGTGATTCTGCAAAATTAACAAAACGAAGGGATATGACTTGTGACATAGAAGTAGTAGTCTCTTTCCATTCTACATTTGGGGGTCCCAATTTCCAAATGGGTTATTGGGTGGAGAATAAGAGACCCCATTTTTTGTCATGCACCAAAAGAGTGTTTAGACTAAAAAAAATAAAAGAAAAAGAGACCCCACCATGCACATTTCTCACTCTAGAATTGTGTGCCTTTCCTTTGCTTTGCTTCCATTTTACACCTCTCTCACTCTCTCTTGTTCTTGTGTTTTGTGAGGTGGTATTTGGGGTCCATGCATGATAGGAGGTGTAAAGGTAGACAAAGATACACACCAAAAATCCCAGCTCTCATGTGAGGCAAAATCTTGATATCTTTACTACTAATTATAGATCAATATATTATACGTGCCATGATTAAGATTTAGGAGTGGTATTAAAGTATATACTACCACTATCAATTTTATGCTGTCAAAACCTTATAATAAGTGAAATGTTTTTAAAAAAATGATTTCATGGGCTTATACGCACAATTAATAAGGTCTTAATGTCCATTAATAACCTGTCAATATGAAAATATCACATTCTACATTAAAATCTCTATTTAGTCATATTAATGAAATAATATTATAATTTATAGTGTTTTACTTAGAAGTGATTAGTGTAAGTTGAGATTAAAATTTTTTATTTTTATATAGAATTTATTATGATATAAAATATTTCTATATAAAAATTTATTTGTATGTATTTTTTTAGATATATAATTGATTAATTTTTCCCTTTTGATCATATATATGCTACTGTATATTGAGTTAACAGAAGCACATCTTTATGATTTGTTTTCAAAAAGTATATAATTAGCAAGTGTTGAATGCAATAAAATATGCGCATTATCCTTGATATGTTTTCAAGACTCAATGATAGCTATAGCCATACATTTCTTTAGCTTTTATTTTTTCCTATGTTAAAAAATGTTTTATTTTTAATTTTTAATCTTTTTTTTATCCGTCTTCCATGTTAACTTGCCCGTTATAAGCTCAAACTATTATAATTGCTGTTAGTAGTGTGTGTGTGCATGTATATTTCTATGTTAGAGAGAATTAAGAGTGTGAGGGTTCAAATCCAAGTATTTTGCACAAACACCCATTACTAGCTAGTGGGGTCAGAGACGGAACTAAGTGGAGGTTAGGGTGGGCTTAAGCCTGATCTAACGATCAAATGAAATATGAAACAGTAGACACCGGTTATGGTGGAGTCATGATTGACAAGATGTATGAATTAGAATTTAAGATCAAGTAGGAGGAGGTAAAAAAAAAGAAAAGAAAAAGAAGTGGATTTAATGGAATAGACTATTGGACTTCAAAATGAATTCTTTTATTTAATTATAAGCTTAAAGCAAAAACTATTGACTTTTTTATTACTAAAGAAAGAACATATTCTCATTTTTTTCCATTCACATATTGAGAGAGATAATTTTTATTAACATCTATAATAATATTATTTTACAACGCTTTCAAAATATGCAAACAAATAAGATGTAAATACCATTGGTTCAATCGAAATAATAAAAAAGATAAGTGTTATTAAATAATAAACTATATATACTTATATTGTTTTTTTATTTTCATTAATGTACATTTTATGTGAATTATGTTTCACTATTGACTTTATTTAGTCTGAATGGAAAAAAAAAGTTTCTAGTTCCGTCAAGCCACACCAAAAGAATGGAGTTTACTTATTAACCATCTACTTAATTGTTGGATGCATCCTGACTCTTATAAATATAACATTTTGGTATCAATTAAGTTTTCATGAAAATGTACATTTTCAGGAAAGCTATATAATATTTTGAATTAAGTTATCACCACTACTAATTGTCACATTCCCATGTGTATTAAATAATTTAGGGTATATTACTTTCACCTCCTATGTTTTAGTGTATTCCACTATTACCTCCTGCATTTTCAATATTATACTATTACACCCCTATGTTTTGAAATTATTGTACTCAAACTCTTTTTATACACTTTTAGGTGTTAATTCACAAATTAAGGGTTGATTTGATAAAATAAAAGTGTATTTTAGTCTATAAAATTAAAATATTTTCAAACTCATTGAAATTTTAATTTAAATATAAAAAATAAGACATTTTGGATAAATTTTTTAATAAAGTTTTTTATCTAAACATTAGTCAATTTTTTTATTTAAGTATTAAAATTAAAAAATTTTAGAAGAATTTGAAAATACTTAAAAGTTTTTAGATCAAAATGTATTTTTATTTTATTAAATTAACTTTTTAATTTGTGAATTAAGAGGTAAAAGGAGTTCTTAGTATAATAATTTCAAAACATAAGGGGAGTAATAGTATAATATTGAAAATGTAGGGGGATAGTAGTAGAATATACTAAAACACAGGGAATAAGAGTAGTTGACCCTATTTGTTAAGAGGGAATCCATGATAGACTATCTAAAGGATATGGTGATTAAACAAAAATATATACAGAATATGGTACAATGTGAAGCAAAACTACTAATTACAAATTTATAATTCTCACCAAACACATAAAATTAACAGTTATATGAAAGAAAAGTTATTTGCGCAACCAAACACCTCGTACTATATATGGCAGTTATTTATGTAATTAATTAATGTCTTATCTTATTTTTCATGGTAAATGTCTAATTACGTTTTTATTGCTCTTATTTCTATGGTACTGATCTATGAGAAATTATACAGTATCATAACAAACCAATAAAAAAAAACATGTGGCAATTCTTAATAAAACTAAAAGTAAATTTAAAAGTCATTTTTTGTTTCTCTCTCCTTCTCTAAATGTGGATTTAATAAGTTACTTTTCTCTCTCACCAAACAAAAATAACAGATCTGCTAAAGTCATTTTAAACTAGCAACTCTTAAATCTACCAAGAAATCTACTTCTTATGCTACTCTCTTCTCACAAAATCAAATCAATTTTTTATACAAAATCAAATTAAAAACATAATAAATCATGTGAGAATTGTGAGGATAGCACATGTCCAAGAGTAGGGAGTCGAATCTGCCGATGGAGAGGAGAGTTTGCTGGTGGATATGAGAGTGGAAGAAGGACAAATAAGGCTATATAAACCAGATTCTTCTTTAAGTTAGGTTGTTGCAGATGACATGGTTGTTATTTTTCTTTTTATTGATGAATTTTTAGGTTGGAGATCGAGTTTTACGGTGGCCGGAGTATTTGAATGAAAAGAGTAAACTTGGTGGACGGGGTATTTGAATGAAGAGAGAAAATTTGGTAGGAGGAGAAGGTGATTGGTGAGTGAATCAGATGCAGTTGAAAAATGCTCAATGAGAGAAGAAAGTGCAAAATGAGGGGTGCTGCATATCCTTTTTCTATTGGATTGTGACACCACATCAGCGAATGACACGTTGTCACTGTGTTACTATATAATTTCTCCTGATCTATAGCTAGAAACCAATTTTTTTTACTAAGAATAATAATTAAAATAGCAACTCCACTGCATTGCATGTTATACATATCGATTTGTTATGGAATTAAAATAGTTCCAATTGGAAATATTATCTATGTCTCATTTTTCACAAGGTGGTTAAAAAAAGAAACTTCTCAGTTAACTATAAGATCTAAAATAAGGAAGTAGCTTGTCTCTATATATATATGCCTTCACAAGAAACTGAAAGCATGTTTCTTTATGATCTGCATTACAAACAAACTTGTACATATAGCTAATGATTGGTAATGGCTCCAACACAAGTAATTAAAAAGATCTCACTCACTCACTTATGCCTTTTCTTTTCTACATTATATTATTAAGTCTAACGTAACAGTCAGATATTCTTAAGTACTCGGGTCTCACTACGGCCTTACTAATTAGCTGCAAATAAATAAATAAAGATTGTGTTCGTATAGAATGATTGACTTTGAAGATCGATCATTTTGGTGTAATTAATTAATTTGTAATAATAATTAAGCAAGCGAAAGCTTAGTGCTAATTTCCTGTGTACTTCTGCAGTGACTTTTACTCTCATCCATTCCAACTCTTTGGCTTAATCTCAGCTGCAAATCAGGCAACCATTCTTTGTCCTTCAACATTACTTTATCTTTATTCAGCTGCATGGAATTAAACACCAATCCAATAATATTCTTCAATATTATTTTATGAAACGTACATGAACTATATATATATATATATATTTCTAATTAATTAAGCTAGCTAAATTCAGATTGAAAATGTTACCTCAAGCCGAAAAGGGGGCTCAAATGTTGCTTTGAAGCTATTGAAATCGGTGTGAGAGTTGATCAACAAAGGTTGCTTAACAATTTTGTTGTTTCCAACTTCTCCTTCAAATGGTTTCCAATTGTAAGTTGGATCAACTGACCTTGATAATAAGTTGCCATTTAGAGAGCAGGTATTATTAGGCCAGCTGCTATGGCTAATGATATCCGTGCGATCACTTTTAGCAAGTTTCCATCTATTCTTAACCATTATTTCCATTGGAGGCCATCGCCTTTCTTCAAGAAATCGACTTGGTCTCAACGGTCCAATTCTCATTGTTGTATCCAATCCTTGTTCCATATCTTTACTCACCAATGTGCCATGTTTTCTCCCATCATGCTGATCAGGACTCCATTGCGGTGGCCTGTATACATAATTAATTTGACACAGTTTAATTAATTACCCTTTAAATTTCTCATTTTGCATTAGCACTTGATCATCATTAATGGCATAGTGAAGTACCATGAGAAGCTTCCTCTGAGACCTGATGCTCTATAGTAAGGAGAAGAGTGAAGAGCATTGTGAGCAAGAGAATGATGAGTAGAATTTCTAGCTAAAACAATTCCTCCATTCTCCATTCTGAAGTGTTGTTGAGGGCTTTGCTGTAATACTCCTTGCATGCTATCTCTTCTATGCATCGATCTGTACGCATGCCTTAGCACTGTGTAACAAAAGCAATTAAGTTTGCATCAGCAATTTTATGCATGTAATGTTCCTTTTTTTTATCGTTCTAACTTTAATTACTCTAAAAAAAAATTTTAATTCTAACCTTATTAAATTCTTAAACTTGAATTACTAATGAAATTTAAACAATCTAATCAAGGTCAGCTTTACATGTAACTATGCACAATTTTACTATTGAAGTTAACACAATCTGATATATATGAACATATAAATATTTTATGTCATTAATTAGAAACTCAAGTCAGGGGGCTTCATTTATCGAACATAAAATCTAAGAGTAGTATAGCTAGGCAACATCATTAAAGTTTAGAGTTAAAATTTTTGTTTAGTCTAATAACTTAAACTTGGAGTGATTCTTTCCCATAATTGAAAAAAAAATAAAAGAATGATTATTCATTATTTCATGCAAAATACACACACACACACACTTATATTTCCATCACAGAATATAATTACATTTATGTGATAGGAAAACATTGCGTTGATAATAATACTGAGTCATAAATGAATTTTTAATCTAAATTAGGCCATGTTCGGTTGGTATACTGTCTTATCTAATTAATTAATCTACAAATTGTTGATAAAATCCAAATAAAAGAAAGTAAAAGAATTAATTACCTTGCCCAGCCTCATCAAGCTTCTTACTTCGGTACATCTAGTTGCAAAATGAGCAAAGGTTAAGTTAGAGAGCTGATCATAAGTCCAATTAATCCATGCATATTAGACCATAAAGTAACCCTAATTTTAGGTAGTATACGTACGTACCTGCAAATGACTCTTTACATGAGCAATGCTAAGTCCTCTCACATTCATTAACTGAAGAACTAACTTTGGAGTTGCTCCTTGGATTAAATTAATTAACAATTAATGTGGCATTAGTATAAATGTAAAATGAACCAAAAAAGAAAGTAAAATATTAATAATAATTATAAGAAATTGAAGTGCATACTCTCTTGTCCACCAAGCCTTTCAACAGCATTCACAAAAGAGAGATGAAGATCTGGAGTCCAACGTAAACGAGGCATTTTCGATCTAACATATTGTCTAACAGTAGTCCTACGTTCATTTCTTTCAGTAGAAGAAGTGTTATTGGCTGATGAACTTCCTTCTGTTCTCTTATCATCTTCACCACTTCCATCTTCTTCTTCTTCTTCTTCATCATCATCATCTACAATATCTTCTTCACTGCTTGCTGCTTCTTCGTTCAAATCGAAAGATGACCATTTATGGGAGGATACTAAAGATGCATTCTCAGCTTGCTCTTCACTCCCACCAGTACTCTTCTCTTGCACTTGATCAATCTCTACTTCTTCCATTATATATAGATGCTTGCACTTTCTCTTTTTTTATATTGAGTGTTATGCTAAAGAAATGAATTACCAATTAAGTTAGTTAACTATCATGCATATTAGGAAAAACCCAGTTGAAGAAGAACAAAACCCTAGTCATGCATAGTTCTTTTTTTGGACACACATAAATATAAATAATGTACTAATCGTATATATCATCACCTATAATGATTATTAGTAAATAAACTAATTAATATTTCATAATTGTAACAAATAAATGAATCACCAAAAAATATACTTCTTCACCAGTACCATAAAGACACAAAGATGTTATGATTGATTGCAATAAAACAAAAGCTGTAAAATTAATTTTTGGTTCCTTGAATTTATTTGAGGCTCCTCAAGTTGGTGAAAAATATATAGTGGAATAAAAATAGTAGTTCCGTATTAATTATAATTTCCTCTCTATTCAGTTCATTTCTGCATTTGCATTTTTAATTTAATTTGTTTTTTCGATTTTCTCTTCTGAATTTTAAGTTGCATTAGATTCTCTATTTAAAGCATTACCTTCCCATGTTAAAGGAATGCTATTTTGCTCCACATGATGCAATAAATCATCAATCGTTCACTTTATTATTTTTACCATGCATGTGATTTACATGCGTGTGTTTGTAGATGATCAAATACATAAAACAGAGAACTCAGAAGTTGTATATATAGTGTTAGATTCAGACACATTAAAGAATATTTGTTAATTAAAACATCTGTGTACTTGTATCTGGTTGGAAAATCGAAAAGGAGATCTTACAGCCGTGTAAAAACTTAACACCACTAAATTAAGCGGAAAAATTCATTGTATTGCGGAGTATATTTTATAGTTGATTGAAGATCAATGTACTGACTCCAAACTCCTTCCGTTCAGCTTTAGATTTTATGGGTGTGATGATATCTTTCGTAGACAATAGCTATAATTAAATTGACCGTACAAAATTATTATAGATTTGCAAAAATTCTGTTACGACATTTAATGATGGACAACCTTTTACATGAACTGCTTCATCCACCCATATAAATGGAGGCAGCTTCAAATTAAAGTATTTTGGTTGTAAGGAATGGAGCTGTATATGATGTATGATGTTGTCTCATTTTTTTTAGTGAGCCTAAATCAAGAAGAGATTATAGTATGGTAGGTATACTTGCCAATGCAGAATTTATAACCAAACTTCATCAACATTATTCTTTAGAAATATACTGTGCAATTCCAAGAACTTGGTGTGTATGGCTTTAGATCTAAAAATAAATCTCAATTTTGTGGGGGATCATATCCCTAATGCTTTTTTAATCTTAATTAATTATTGAAGTAAATGATTAAAAATCATAAAATGAAAGAAACGGTGATGCTAACTACATAATGAAAATAATTAAAGAAAACAATAGAATCAAAGATTAAGTGTAAAAGGGAAATGAGGTGATTATTATTATTATTTTGTTCTTGATGACACTTACATTGGTTATTTCAATACTGAATGTGTTCCCAGTCCGTTTTTTAATTATATTCAAAAATCATAATCTTCTGCCATTCTGCAAAATTGAATAGAGATGCGAAAATAAATTAAAATAAGAAAAAAAATTAAAAATTACTCTTCTACAAATCATAACTATATATCAAACAACCTATCAAAAAAAAAAAAACTAGATATCAAACATTAATTCAGCTCCTTGAAGAATAAGAAGTGAAATTGTTATGATACTTGAACACACGACAAGACTACTCGATACATAGAAGTTAATATCAATATAAAATTTATATGTAAAATGTATGAAAACAAATTAAAGAAGAAAAAAATGACAAACTGCATGTATAGCGGTTAATTCCCGGGATATATACACAAGCATTTTAGATTCTATGAATATGAATGTGGAATTTAGTGGTTTTACTTTTGCTAAGAGCAGTAAATTGAAGAGAAGACTTTGATTTAGAAATTAAACCTATACATTTTCTCAGGAAAATATATATTTCCCAGCTGGCATATTTCATCAAGTTGGGAAAAAGAATTGTGAACAAAGTCATATGATTGAAGAGCTGATCATATGAAAATTAATGATAATAGGCAAATGAAGTGCATGAAATAGACATTTATAATCAATTTTCAGACAAAAAGAGACTGCAGTGTATGTTGTGATCTTGAACATGAGATTTAGATTTTGAACTTAATTTAATTTCTGTGTATGTGATTATCTAGCTGTGTATATATATTGTGAGAAAGATAGAGGAAGGATTATCAAATTGTAATTAAAACATTTAGCCAAGCATATGACTCATGAATATATGCTGTAAAGAAAGTAGTACTTGATTATTAATTCTTTTTCAGTGGTGATTGATCAAGAGTGAAAATAGTAGCTACTATAAATCCTACTGTTCTCTGTGCCTTCCTTTTAACTCTCAATATTCATTATTAGCTAGTCAACTAGCTTGGAGGAGGAGGAGGAGGAGGAGGAGGAAGAGGAAGAAGAAGAAGAAGAAGAAGAAGAAGAAGAAGAATGAGCCACAAAGTAAATAAAAAATTAAAAAACAAAGAACTATAGATGATGTGAAGAAAAATAATTTAAAAAATCAAACAATTATAGCTAATTCAGTGACTTTTTCCACAAAGCAGGTAGAGAAAACTTGTGAAAACAATCATTTGAACTCCTTTTCCAAAAGTGTTGGGAGACAATTTTAATTAGACAAAAACACAGGCCAGAAAAAAATCAAGAACATCTAATTATTATTAAACAGGTAATAATTAAGATCTTGAGTTTCAACTTCAAATTATTAGTGTATGATCGAGAAAGCTATGTTTGTGTGTGTGTGATCAAAATAATAGGGCAAGTTTTATATATAGTTTTTTTTCCCTTCCAAAGTTAGTATAAAATACAAACCATTTGATAGATAAAGATGAAGATGAAAATGGGATGATCATCATCCTTCCAAGTTGTCGATCAGATTAAAGATATGTGAAGACCGATCCGAGCAGACCCATTAAGCTTGAAGAACTGATGTGGACGTAACAAATGAGAGAGAAGAAAGAAAGGATATGTTTGGCTTTTGGGATTTTTTTTTTATCACTGAAGCTGAACTATGTGATGAATCAAAGTCATCAAATTATATAAGTTCAGATATTGTGTGTGTGTATATATATATATATTTATATTTATATTTAGGGTATCAAATTAGAATATAAACAACTAAATATTTTTAATACACCACTTGTTGTTTTTACGATGCGATAATACTCAACATTATGGATACAGATGCGACTGTTGGAGGATCATGTGACCACTTCTAACCTTTTTTTTTTTTTTTTTTTTTTGCTTCTTCTACTTCTCTTTCTCTTTTGACAGTTGTACAAAGTAAATCTTTCGTCTCTCTCGTGATTATCTTAATTGTTTGACCTGTGTTAGAGACTTCTCTCATTTTGAATTCACTTAAATAAAAATTATAAAGAAATAATATTATTATAATTTGTACTGTGTTATTGAAGCTTATTTAAGCAGATTATGAAATGAGGGACCATTTTTATTTTCCTTTCATCAACCCATCAATTTATTCCCACCTAAACATAGACTTTCTTCCCCTTATCAATATCACTGTTTTTTCCTCTATGTCCATATAATATGTTCTCCTTTCCTTCCATAGTTAATATTACCATTGCAGTGCATGCATGTGATGATGCTGTGACTTATGAAATCATTTAGTCCAATCCGAGAAAAACAGGTTTTATTTGTTGAAGAAAATATATACTCTCCAAGAATTATTTGTGGGCCTCCCCCAAATTGCATGGTGAATTTCAATCTAGAAGCTAGTCAATATTGGTAGGACATTAGCAATCAAATATGGTGGCACATCGATCCTTTTCCAACTATAGACTTCTGTTTTGGCAAATAGGAAAATATATTTTTACTAGAAAATTTTTGTTACTTTGTTCATCATACATCCGCAAAGCATTTTGACAAATTGAAATATGTTTAAATATTATTGATTGATGAATAAGATGTGATTAAAAATCTTGACCACTTAATTTTTAAGATTCATTTCGAAACGAAATTAAAGAATATTTATATGTGGGAGACTTTAGTCATTTTGGGACAATAATATATGATGCGACCTACTAAATTAAAATTAATTAAGGCTTGTGTATGGATCGGTACCGCCAATGGTTGTTGCAGACCTTGCACATGGTTCGATCGGCAGGGATGGACCGATCAATAACACACATATTGTGATGTCATTACCAATGGACGGGGCCTTTACCTTTTTCCACTCCACTTGCATTAAGCGAAATCCTTAATTCTCTAGCTTAATTACGCATGATCCTATCTATAAACAACATCAAGACCAAAAAAATGAAAAAGAAATTCTTCATCAAAGAATTGGCCAACAACTAATTAATCTATTTAATTCTACAATCAAATTCCTATATTAATTCAAAATTCATGTAACAAGCATATCTTTATCAATGTATACGTTATTTTATCAATAATTATACCTTGCCATGTGTATTTCACATGTTTAATACATGAACACAATTAAATTAAGTTCTTAAAATAGAAAGATAAGAATAATAATAGTGCTTATCATGGAAACCTAGTGATTATAAATGCAATTGTTTAATTTTAATTAGATCTATACAAAAATATGTGATCTTTAAGTTATATTCAAATAAAATGAGAATTGTATACGTATAAAATATATGTTAATTTCATTCAAAATTTTGTGATTTTTCTTTGTTCCATATAAAAAATAATCTTTTTAGTGGAAAAAGCTTTATTTTACAAATATTATTTATCATATAATTCCAAACTACGCATCTTGTTTTAAAATCCTCCACATATATGATACTTCAAAAGGGGAAAAAACATTCTTCAATCGCAACTTTCGGCCAACTTTAGTTACTTCATAATTTTGATAATTTAGTTAACCGTCGTTTTGTTTTATGTCAATTTTAGTTAATTTCAAAATAATGTGAGTCATTAATGATGTATCATCTCACATTGATGATATGTCATGTGTAATTAATGAATGTCTTTAGCCATAACTTTCAATAATTTACCAAATTCAGTTATAATTTTTAAAATTTTATCATTTTAATCTATGTTTTTAAAATTTTATCATTTTAATCAATATGACAAATAGAAGCATATATAACTCTTACACATGTGGTGTGTGATATTTTTAAGTTGTAACGAAATAAAAAGATATTGGATCAATTTATTTTGTTCAATGAGATATTATTTGTGGTAATTAGATTATCAACTGCACATACTTTTATACAGATTTGAGTAAGTTAAATATAATTGAATTGAAAAGTTAAAATTGAGACAATTCAATAAAAATTAAATAGAGGTTTAGTTAAAATTACAAATAAGTGCAATTCAATATTAAGCAAAAAAAAGAGGTTGTAGATTGCACATTAACACATGACACGATATATATAGTGTAGTATTAAATATATGTAACTCAATATTAAAATAAAAAATAATTAAAAGTTTAAATAAATATAAATTAATTTGATATTTTTAAGTAAAATTTGGATAAACAAGTAACAAAATAAGAATCGACTATGTTTTGATTTTTGAAATATAACTTAAATAATTGCCCATTTTAAGGTTTCACGCAACATAGATATATTTAATTTGATTGAGAAACATGCAATAATCTCATTAAAAAAACATATGGCTGGTGAGAACATTGAAGGATCGGCTATGAGTTGCACACCATACAAGAGTTACGATCAACCTCTCTAGCTATTAAACCATATAAAATTACACTATCAAACTTGGTATTTTTGTCAATTTCTTGAAAGGCTAAATAAGGTGCAAATTTTGTTAAGTTAACTATATACGGGTAATGTTTACCCTACACTCGGTTTATTGTATCCAATGGTTGGAGGGTATAATGTATCTTTGAATTATTTACATTTGATTCTATGAGATTTAAAAATTAATTCATATCCAATTGTTGAATGTTGAATGTACTAGTCGGAGTAGGTAAAAAAATCCATTACTGAAACAAGATTTTCCGACGGAAAACCAAATATGTACATTCAATTCTCATGAGCAGAAGGGACAGACAATTTAGACAAAGAATCAGAGGTGTATATGATTACTATATACATATAGAGGTAAGAAGGGCATAATTGATATGCTACTTTCTCCAATGTATTCTACAAAATATAAATAATCGATTCTTTTATCATTTTCCCTACAATCTAAAAGGGTTTACTTTCCAAAGTTCAACACAGAGAATTTGGACTGTTTTGTTACTCCATAGTCTTTGAGAAGGAAGAGGAATCACTTCAAGGATTAGGTTTAGCAAGAAGACACCCAAAACTAGCTCGTTATGTGTGAAATGTGTTTAATTTACTATTAACTTATTACTAGCTTGGGTTTTTTTTTTAATCTTTATTTTTTGGGTGCTAGAGGTAGAAGATGACTGACAGATATTCTAAGGATTAAACTAACGTAAGTTTGCACAAAAGACTATGTGAAAAAAAGGGAAATGGAGAATTATACCTAGAAAAAAAAAATAAGTACTAGTTAAGATGTTTTTGTCTTGTCTCGTGCATGGGGAGTTGACAATTTATTATTTTAATTAGCAGCTAATTAAGAATCTTTCAAAGAATTAGTAGTATTAGTTAGTTTGTTTTGAATTTCTCTTTTGGATTATTTCATGGACGAAGACATCCAACCGAAGTTAGCTTCAGACAACATCATATATATAATTATATAATTAATGATTTTTTAGACCGGGAATATTTTTTATGGGACCATAAAAGGAGAATCATGTCTGATAATTACTTAATTAATCAAGTTATAATATTAATCATATACCTCATAATGATTCTGCTTGTTTCTTATGATTGTCAGATTTTTCTTTTTCTTACCTTTTTTTTATATCGAGTTTTTTTAGGATATTGATTTCCATTGGATCAGCGGCTTTTCTCGAGGTTTTAAATTATTAATCAACCATTGACTAATGTCTTTTGAAATCGATCCTGAATGGACCGGCTTACCAAAACTATTGAGTCCACATATGTATATATAAATATGTGTTCACATTTTACTAATTTAAATGTACAGCCTCCTTTTAACATATAAAAAAGCCTCAACTTTTATAGACATGAATTTTCCTTTAAGAAATTATATACTATAGGCAAAGTTGACAATAATTATTCCACAACAGTCAAACCCAAGTATAGATGGGAATTCATGTTCATTATGACTGGTTACTCTTAATAATAATCAAAAAATTTGAGCTTAATAAGTTAATTCATTTGTTGAGACGCAGTTACATTCAGGGTGCATTTTATTAGTCTTCTTAAAAAAGGTGCATTTAATTAAAAAAAATTTTTAAAAAAAGGCTAGCTTTAATGCTTAATTATAACCTTTTTTTTTTCTTATTTTAGTCGGGGAGGGAATTAAAACATGTGACTTTAATATCCATGTCTCTACTCTCAAGTTATAGTACTTGCAAGATTTAATTAACCTTATTTATTTTTATTGTAAGCATAAATTTTTACTAAAAGATTTAACTGTGAAGGGTTAATAGTTAAATTTTCAATAATATAATGTTGCTATATATATATATATATATATATAATTCTAAACATTTTAATTTGTTATGATAAATATTTTATATTTTAATATTTTTAAATAATCATTACATTTTTTTCAAAAATTTTACTAGACATTATATTGACAGGTTAACGCACTCTCAATCCCAATCCAGATGCACTCTCAAATTCAGAATCATGATTCTAGATTTGATTTGAGTAACCTTAAAAAATTAAGACGATATTCATTCCAAAATTTATGGTTAACAATCTGATGTTTTATTCTATTAACATGAGTAAATTACTATAACTTGTAAACTAAATTAACTGGTACTATTTCTTTTTTTTTTTTTTTATGATTATGTGTCTGATGGAATCGGGTTCTCCATTCCGGGTCTTCAGTTCTCTTAGTGAATCCTACAAGACAAGATGAGGGTCAGAGTACAGCGGGACCGGATGGTCCCGCTTGCACTCCGATGCTTAAGTCAGTATTAATGAGAATACAGAGAATATAGAGAGAAAATAAGAAAGAGATATATAGTAGAGTGGTGTTGAATTACCTTTCATGTGAGGAATAATATATATTTATAGGGACCCCTTACTAGGGTTCCCTTATCTCTCTTCATGATATTACTAAGATTCCCCTCTATATTTGGGCCACTCCATAAGGTTGGATTAAAGAGTTCTTATTGGGGAACACGTGGACAATGCTTGCAAGTTGCAATAAACTTCGATCAAAGCGTCAATCTCTTACCTTGATATTTTATGAAATCCTATCCACAACACCAACAGTACATTATAATGCATTAGATTATAAGTATGGAAATCATTAGATTTTTATGTAAAATAAAAGAATTATAATAGGAGGAGGAAACAAAACAACCTTGAGCCAAGAAGCAGAAAGAGCATTAATTTTAAAGGACTAGACAATAAACATGATTTTGATAAGGCTGTCCAAAAATTGAATTGAATCGCAGTTCCGAACTAAATCAAATCGA
>CANYLF011961612.1:0-21404 GCA_948193215.1 Bocquillonia castaneifolia
TCAAATTTAAACTAGTCTATTTATCCCCAACTTTTGCTAATTTTATAGATTTATCCCCAAATAAAAACTAGTGTAATTAAGATTATCAATTTTACAATTTGGGACAATTTTATTCTACTAGATATGAGATGTGTTTTTACCCGTGTGACATACTATAATGTTGAAAGAGAAAGATGACATGGAAAACACATTTGATGACTCATCATAAAAAGCGCAAAAGACACTGTTTAAACAATTCAACCGCTTTTACAAAGGATGAAGGATCAAATTAGTACATCAATTTGTGACACGGGATCAAATTAAGGAAAGTTAGAAAAAATTGATAATTTAGTCTCCAACTTCTATTTAGCGGCTCAAATAGGTGCACAATGTTAATTATCATTTTTTAAAAATTCATAAAAAATTCATTTTATCAAAATTTCATCTAATATTTTATATGTAAATTAAAAAATATTGAATTCAAATTTTAAAAAATTAAAAAATTAATTTTGACTAATAAATTATTTTTAATGAAAAAAATTAAATAAATCATAAAAAATATATAACATATAAAAATTGCATAATTTTTTTTTTACCGATATAAGACAATATGCTAGAGATATTCTGATAGCTAATGATAAAATTTGAGTAGTTTTACATAGTTAATTTGTTGATAGAAAAATTAATGGTCAAATTATACTATTGACTAATTATTCGATAAATTCAAAAATTAAGTTAACTAAAATACATCAACTATTATTCCAATAAATTTAACATATAATTTAAAATTTTCACACAAAAATGATACCATTTACATTTATTTTTTATTTTGTATGATTTTTTTAAAGTTTTTTTGGTTAAAAAATTGAAAAAAATAATTTATATATCAAAAAATTGAAAAAAATATTTTAGAATGTAAATTAATTTTTTAAAATCAACATATAAAAAATTAGGTGAAAAAATATTTAAATGAATTTTTTATGAATTTTTGAAAATGATCATTAACATTGTGTACTTATTTGAGCCGTTAAATAGAAGTTGGAGATTAAATTGTCAATTTTTTCCAACTTTCTTTTAATTTGATCCCGTGTCACAAATTGGTGTATTAATTTGATCATTCGTACATTTACTAATTGTGAAAAATTCAAACACCATTGGTGCACTTTTTCCTTCCCAATTTGATGACGCTACTAATAAGAAGAGACCGGATGAAAAACTAAGCAAAAGTTAAGGATTAAATGTTTGTGTTCCCAAATATTTTCCATCCCTACCTATAACCCCAATTTTGAAAAGGAAACAGAAACAACAAATAAGTTCACAATTAGAAAACTAAATGGAAAGAAGCGTTGTCTGTCTGAAGCATTGATGTTTGCGCTTTGTTTGATCAATTCCCATAAGAAAATAGAATTCATTTACAGGTTAATTTTATGTAGAATTCATTTCAAATGAATTCTTACGTTTGGTATGAAAAACCAAAAATATAGAATTCAATGATATTTTTATCAATATAAATGGTTTATCCCTTGTTATTTGATATTCATTTACAAATTTCATCAAATTAAGTGAAATTTGGTTTAGTTATAATCAATTCCATGAAATTTAAAAATTAGAATTTCAAATGAATTTTAATTTAAACCAAACACAAAAAAAATTTTGAAATTTAAAATGGATTCCATAAATTTTGTGGAATTCATTTAACCAAAAACACTCTTAGTATAAATTTTAACTTTCCATCAATGGTTTTTTTTTAAGGTTATTGTTAAATTATAGAAATAGCTCTTCAACATGAAAACACTTCTTTTTTTTTTTTTTAATGAAAGAATGTGAAAACACTCTTATTTTTGTTAATTGATTCCTAATTTGAAGACTCTTAGGAGCAATTAATCGATTAGCATTAATTTAAAATTTAACTGTGACATTATGAAATAGAAGACTGAAGATTTGAGTAAATAATCAAGCAAAAGTTAGACTTTATTTGGTTCAATATTTATCAAAAGAACATAGTTCATTTACAAAATGAATTTTATCTAAAATTTATTTACAAGTGAAGTCTAGGCTTTTGTTTTTGGTTTCATGCGCATAAAAGAATATGATTTATTTGTAAGTGGATTTTAAAAATACATTTGTAAATAAATTCTTATTTTATATACTAAATTAAAAATATAAAATTTAAGGATACTTTTTCATAATAAAAAATTTTATTTCTTATAATTTAATATTTATTTGTAAAATCCATGAAATGTAAAAATTATAATTTCAAATACATTTTAAGTTAAAACAAACATAAAAAATTTAGAATTGTAAATGAATTTCATAAATTTTATAAAATTCATTTATTGCAAATGAATTTCTATAGAATTAGTTACGACTAAATCAAATTTCATTGTGTTTTATATAATAAATAAAAATATGAAATTTAATGGTATTTTTATTATAATAAATTTTTGTCCCTTATAATTTAGTGTTCATTTATAAATTACATTAAATTTTAAAGAACTTAATTTAGTTATAACTAATTTTATGGAATTTAAAATAAACACATTTAGAAAATTTTGAATTGTAAATGAATTTCATAAAATTTATGAAGTTAATTTATATTGAACTCTGAAAATTGTAAATAAAATGAAATGGAATTCATTTATATAAAACATAAATTAAATGTTACCTGCTGCCAAATATTTTCCACCCTTACCATATCCCCCAATTTCAAAACGGGAAAAAAAGAGAGGTAAAGGTAAAAATATAAGCTACTAAATTATAATGAAAATCTCAGCTAAACCCAAAATTTTAATGTGTTTCATTGTAAGTCTTAAAATTTTAAAAATTATATAAAAATACCCCCCTACTTGTATTAAAAATTGACAAATATAATATTCTTTTAAAATAAAATTCATTATTGTGCGACTTGAGTATTTATAACAACTAAAATAACAATTATTATAAAAAAAACTTATTAATACTAGTGAAAAATGCATTTTCTTTGTAAAAGTTTTTTTTTACTTATTATTAGTGCACATCACATTTTCATAAATTTTATTTTGAGAAAACGTTAGATTGTGTTAACTTTTATTAGAAGTAGAAATATATTTGCACAATTTTTAAAATTTTAAGAGAAAATGAGACAATTTAAATTTTAGGGATTTAGAAGAGATTTTTATTATAGTTTAGGGGTTTATTTGTACCTTTTGCAAAAGAAAAAAGAAAAAAATAAAAAAAAAAAAAGAAGAAGAAGCAACAGTAACAGCAACTCAGTTATTAAGTGAACGGAAAGAAGCGCCGTCTGAAAGTATATATGGTGGCGGCAAGCCGACGAAAGCTTTGTCCGTTCATCCGTCTGTTTTGATACTTATTGCTCTGTAAATTAAAGAAATAATGGAGAGTAATAGTGAATGCCCAATTGATAGAAAGTGTGCTTCTCAAATCTCCATACTTCTGAATCTTCCTTCTTCTTCTCAACTTCATGTACTCTCTCTTCCTTTATTTATTTATTTATTTATAATAGTGTTCATTCTTCTTGGGTTTTGTTCAGTTCAGTTTTATGACTCCCTTCTATTGTTTTTCTTTCTTTAAAAAAAAGGAATACTTCAAGGAGCTTATATCCAACAGGCAATGCCCTGGCATCACTGTCACTCACACTACCCAATTTGGAAAGGGTAATTTACTTTACTTTAATTTAAACAAAAAAAAAAAAAAAAAAAAAATACTTATCATTCATTTGCAGAATGTTAATCAGAGTCCTGTTATGTTATCTTATAATCTTACTTCTCAGTAAATTATTTCATTCTTAAAAAAAGAAAGTTAAAAGGTATTCTTTTGTTGTTTTTTTTTTTTGGGTAAGGATTGATTGATTTATTTGCTTTAGTGCTTGTTGAAATTTTGGCGTAAGAGTGTTTGTCATCAACTAGTTAAGTTTTTCTTTTCATATGAGAATAAACCACTTGAAAGAATACACTCACTCACACACATTCCCTTTGTATTTAATATTTTATGTATTCATAACTTTCTCATCAGCCGCATTAGGCTTTAAGAAGAGGATTCATGTAACCTATCAATTTTTGGTTTTGAGGTTCAATAATTCTGAGTTTCATTATGAAAATTCAATGAAACTTTTATGGCCAATGTTGTATCTCAGGCGTTTATGCTAACTCTGGTTTCAAAGAAGGGGATCTTGTTTTGAAGGATCAAATGCTCGTGGGCATTCAGCATCTTTCAAACAAGGTACTGCACCTATGAATATTGCTCATCTGTTACTATTATCACTTTTCCACTCATCACTGTGCTCATGTCGTTAATTGCCACTTTCTGTTTCCCCGTTTTGCATTTTCCATTTTCCATTTTGCAGATTGACTGTTTGGTGTGCAGCTTCTGTTTCCAATTTATTGGCTCAGTAGAACTTCAAATTGGGAGGAAGCTCTATTTACAAAATCTGGGTGTGTCAGCAAGCAATGCGTGTGATAATGGAATGCTTTTGCATATTTCAAATGATTTTACTGAGACCAATTCATCTGATGAAGAAAGTGAAAATGATCGTTACATGAATAATTGCAACGATTTGAGTAAATGTGCTTCCAGCAGTTCCAGTGGCAAAGTAACTTTGCCCAAAGGGGTTGTGGAGTCACTAATGAATGGTGAATTAGTACTGCCCTACTCCAACAAATTCCCCTTGCCTTCAGCCATTTCTTGTCCTGGGGGATGTGGAGAAGCTTACTACTGTAGGTTAGTCAGTTGAGAACTTTTAAATCGGTGTTTCTTGTTAATCATATTTTTCATTTCAAATATCTTCTTCTCTATGTTTTGAAGCATGCTGCAACTTTTAAGTAACAACTTGAAATATAACTATTCCTCAATGAGCACTTTATAGGGTTCTAAAATGATTTTTGCTAAAACTTAACAACAATCATGCTCATCTTCCAGCTGTATAATCTGGCAGCTATCCCAGGAACTGATACTGGATGCCTAAACCGTGTTTCTCAAGAACAAATCTAACTGATTCTCACTAAGCAACAACTCTTGGTTTTCATGTTGGTCTACCATAAGATGTTGGTTTGTTGCTTCTCTATGAATAAGAAAGCAATTTTAGCACTTAGAAATTTTTAAAAGTTTTAGAAAAGATCTGTCATAATCCTATGACAATATGCTGCATGATGGGAACAGAGCAATGACAAAACTTTCAAGGCTTAAATGGGTGTGACCGTTAATTTTTTTTTGGCTGGAAGCAAGACCCACTGAGTCTTCTATTTTGTTTTCACTATAATTTTATGAGTGTACTTTTTCTTTGGTACTGGAATTTCTAGAGTGTTGGCATGCGATCCATGCAATTCAATTTCTTTCTGCTCCTCATATTTTTGCTATTATAATCCTAATTACTTTATTGGTCTGCTTCTCTTTATCAGGCATATGGCATGAATTATTCCTTTCTTAACAATGTTGCCAAAATGGTTGTAGCAAATTGTGTGCAGAGGCAGATTGGGAATCTTCACATTCATTACTTTGCACTGGAGAGAGGTCAGAATCACTTTGTAAAGATGCGCTCCTCAAATTTATACAACATGCTGATGGTACAGTCTAACATTCAAGACCATCACTGTTGATTAATATGTTCAAGGACATTTCTCTCTTTCTCCCCTTTAGTGTCTTCTCAATTTTTTCTCTTTTATGTTCTTTAATTTTTACAGAGACAAATGATGTCTTTCTTCTTGCAGCCAAGGTATGTGTTCATCTTGGACTTTCTTGTTGCCTTTTTAAGTAATGGAGAATAGATCTGTTGGGCAGTCATGGATTTTTGTACCCGATTCTTAACACTAGTTTGAACTGTGTTTTATGAAAGAAGTTTACACCTGAGATAGAACCAATTTAAATGCATAAAGACACTTGCTAGTTGGTACCAACTCTGACCATACTCTGTAATTGGTAGCAACTGTATCTATGGCAGGACGCATGCCATGGCCCATGAGGCATGTACATATTCTGAGCATCATAGGATTGCATGCTAACATGGTTGGGTAGGCTGAGTGGGATTTAGACTGTTTCATTTGACCCCCTCTAAAATTATCTTCCTAGGGAGCGAAAAAGTGAAGGATTAAGTGCTAAGAAGTTATAATGGACCTGAAGTCATTGGTAAGAGGGTTAATTCTTACCACATTTTAACAATTGCTATAAATTAAATATGATAGGATAAGATTGATGAAATCAATAGAGTAGAACAAAATTCAAAATTTCCACAAAGTTTAGGAGTTCTAGGCCCAACCATTAACCCAATTAATCAGTTCATTTTATTTGCATGCATTATGTTGCAGTATAGAAAAACTTAGGGGTATAGAGTTTAATTTGAATTTATATAAATAGTAAATGCATGTATGGAATTGCTGTTAAACTGAGTAATAGCATGGAATTTCTGCAATGCCAGTTAATTGTCATGCATGTTCATTAATGTAGTGCAGGAATAGTCTGATGTCTTCACTCATTGGTTCTAATTTTAAATGTTTTTATACTGACAATTTTATTTCACATTGCTGTATCTGAAAGTAATTTACTATGTGAACAAAACTTACTCTTTATGCTAGTTTTTGGCAAAATGTTGATTCATGGTGCATTTGAAAGTGGGATGCAATTATTCAATTAGAATACAACAAAAGGGAAATACCATAACCTCTAATTTTTCATAGGGATTCTGTTGGAAGATGTCTATGATTCTGATGAACTTAACCTTTACTTGAATAACTAAATCTCTTGGGCTCTGTTTTGCAGACAATTGCTTTCACCATTTTAAGATATAGAAAGCTAAAAGCTGCTCATCTAATTGGACAACACAAGAACAAAGGTTCTGTTGACCTGGGCGACTCTGGCCTCTCTTTACTTTTGGAGGCATGGAAACCAATATCATTTGGATACAAGAGAAGGTAGATAATTATCTCACCTTTGTATTGTATATGCATAATTTCTCATTTAGGTGTATCCTTGAGAAGTTTCAGGTGTCAAAGTATGAAAACTTATAATGCTTTTGAGAGACATTTAGGAAACTCTATTTTAATGCATTTTAGCACTCTATGCACAAACAAGGAGACGTTGCAAAATATTACATTGCCAAGGAGTCTTGAAAACATCGTGGGGTAAAAAGATCTGATCAATGAACAGTAAAGGGGAAAAAAATTAAAAGATCAAGAGTATTGATTAAATAGATAAGCTAGAAATTTAGACACCGTCCATTTCAGTTTTATTATCTTTCTGTCTTCTACTTTGTTTTTAGCTTATAGTTTTAGTTTAATGGAGTTTTCCTTCATCTTTTAGGTGGTGGGAATGTATTTCATTGCCAGATGACATTGATGATGAAACTGCATTTAGGATGGAAGTAAAAGATCTTGCATACAAGGTAAGAATTCTGTGTATTATATAATCCAAATCAAGATTTTTTTTTTTTTGCTGTCTTTGAGCCACTTGTTCTCTTAATGCATGTTCGATGTCAGATGTGGACTAAAACAATATTTTATCTAGTTTGTCTATCTCTGAATTTATTTCATGAAGAACAGAGAACAGATATGCGATTACAATCTTCTATCAAATGTTCATAATGCTTATTGTTATTATTAAGAATTACAACAAAGATAAGCAACCATAAAACCAACTAATTACAAAAAGAAATTTTAATGATTCAATCCTACATTATTTGAAAGATGATACATGTATAATATAACATTACATATATTTGCTCTATCCCTCCACTTTGTAGCTTAGGTTTTGGTTTAGCAACATAAGAGGTGTTGGAAAATGTAATCCCACATTAGAAAAGTAATAGGAGTTATAGTGGTGTAGATTGAATCCTAGCAAAGGCTAATTGGCTTTGTGCAGGATGAGTTCTAACTCCATTTATATATCCATGGGTATTTATGTGACCTAACAAATGCATTTGACAATTACCAAAAAATCCAGGAAAAGCTTCCAAGCCTTCATTTCCAACCATCCAGCAACCACTCAGGAAAAGAGAATTCATGGGGTTTGCTTAAAATTTTCAATAGCTTTTTACATGGCCTAGTTTTGGTAACACCCAAGCATCTTCTTTTACTACCATAACACTAGGGCATTTCAATATTTAATATATGGCCTGAAAAAAATGGTATTTTTATTTGTGTTCTTTCCTTATTTTTCAACCTTCTTCCTTTAATAGCACAGTAGGAATTTCAGAGGCAACTTCTCATGCTTAGATGCATGTGAATTTAGGATGGCCATCTTATTAGGGCATTTATACTTTTTATATCATGTAGCTAGCATTACTCTTCAAAATGACTCTTGTCTCTGGCGTCGCTTTTGTTCCACATGAAACCTGTTGTTTCTTGAACTGAAGTTATAATATTGGTAGCATATATATATATATATATATATATATTTTCTTTTCTGTTTTTTTTTTTCCCTTTATACTCATTCCTAATGATTCCGTTTGAAGTTTTGCAGTCACTGCAACTCCTCAAGGCTGCCATCTTTGACCAGGAATGTGAGCCATGTATCCTGTTTTTGTTTGAATCATGCTCTTTTGATTTTGTTTTTTGTTTTTACTTTTGCAACCTTTAATAATTGAAGTCCTTAACAAAACCAAGTATTCTCCCTCGAAATTTACGGGAATATCATTGGCATGTTTGAGCTGAATAATCTGTAAGCACCAAAGTTCTTTGAGCTCCATCCTTTCTATTCTACTCTGCGAAATTGTTTAACCTTGCATGCAGAAATATGATAATTGCAGTGGACCTGGATTAACATTGAAACAAGATGCAAATGATCCCTGAAAGTGGATTGTCTTATCACATTTATCATATACATGGTTTTCTTTTAGTTTTGGGTAATAATTTGAAGCTCCGTTTTTTGACAGTGATTTAGTCGTAGCCTCTCCAGTAGAGGATTACTTTTTATACATTGATGATCTTCCATATCCTGAAAAGGTTAGAGTGTTTGTCCTTCTGCTTCCCTTAATTTTGTTGTTGTTGGTTTTTAGTAGAGTACAGAATTCTGATGCAATTCCTGAAATATCATTGCAGAGAAAAGTTGAAGAGATTACACAGCCCTTTCTGGATGCTCTTGGTGATGAGTATTCAGTTTGTTGTCAAGGTATAATTTAAGTTCACTTCTATTTCTTGGTATTCGGTGATCACAGATGCATTATTCATTATTCTTGTGGGTTTAGTACATATTGGTTCTCTTCTTTTCTTCTGTATTACAACTTTAAGGAAGCTCTGCTAATCAATTTTTTCTTCTTTTTTTTTTTTTCTGTTGGTAATATTCTAGCAATTCATTTGGTCTCCGAGTTATAAATTATTTTGTGCATATGAAAGCGATAAAACTGAAGACTTGGAATTCAGTAAAAGGCCTTTTTCTTGATAATTAAATTGTCATGGTGTACTGATACTGTTGATCAGTACCCTATATTTTAGCAAGCATGAACAATACCTCCAATACCTAAGCTTCAAAACAAATTGACCTGGGTTACTATCAGGCAATGCTATTCGTTTTCCCCCTAATATGCAAGTAAAGAACGATATACCTGGTACTTTGGAACGTACGTCTTTTGGAAAGGTAAAGTGCACGACTTACTATGCTGCTTTTATATGATCGTCCTTGGAAGTAAATGAATCTGGTGTGTGCTAAATTAGGCATTCCTTTTTAGATGTTTCTCTGTGCCTATGGAAAATGGCTGGAGAAACTAGTACGTTGAATATATCTTCTCTGTGAGGTTTTAAAGCACTCTTCGACCGTGTTTTCCTCAATCTCATATTCTTGTGGATTTGAATGATTCAGTCTTCTATTACATCTGTTGGCACATGCTGCATTTAACTGAGTAAAATTTGCCAGTTTCTACTCTTAACACTATTATTGATAATTTGGACGGTGGTTGAATTTTGTGTTAGGTACCGCATTCTATCCTTTGCAGAGTTGCATGAACCACTCCTGCTGCCCAAATGCAAAAGCTTTTAAAAGAGAGGAAGTATGTTTCAAGCTCATAAACATCTGTAATATTTTCGGTTTGTTTCGAGGCATAGTTTATTAGACTTCTCACAATTGAAATGCACCAAGCTTTTCAGAGTGATATAAATTTGGATTTGTTTGTCACAATGGGTCTTCATCTTCTCATTATGCTTGTCATTACTTACAGGACAGGGATGGCCAAGCAGCAATCATCGCCCTTGGACCTATTTGTGAGGAGGAAGAGGTGATCCATTCTCGCGTTACATTATAGCTCTTATTCACAGAGGAACTGAAACTGAATTTAACATTATAATTGACAATGAGTGAGAATTTTTCTCTGCCTTCTTTTAGATTACCATTTCATATATAGAAGAAGACCTTCCAGTTGAAGAGCGACGGGCATTACTAGCAGATTACGGTTTCAGATGCAGGTGTGCCAGGTGCTTAGAAGAGTCCTAAAATTTTTCCAGTTAGATCGTATAAGGAAGCCATTGTGTATAAAGTGATCCTGGTGTTATGCGTGATGTGTGAGCTAGAGCACAGACAAGAACTTGCACCGGTTCAGTTACCTAAACCAACTGGAAATGTAAACTAGGCTGGCTTTCAGATTTTGGGGTTTGATTTAGGAAAATTCAAGGGTAAATTTTTTTATTTTTTTAAAAAAAATTGTTTGTACTTCATCATCACAACATAAAATTGCTTCAGAGTTCAGACATCAGATATTTATATGGAAAACAAAAATGCCAATAATCATTTCAGATAATTTTATATACTTTGCCTTTTGGTTTTATGTGCTACGCTTGCATTTTTATATATTAATTATTTAAGTACTTATCAAAAAAAAATTATTTAAGTATTATTGTACACAACATCACCTAAGACAAAAATAATAATAATAAAATAAATATATTTGAAAAAAAATTGGAATCTATAAGAGCACATGTGACTTTCTAAATTTAAAATTTGCAGGCAACAATATATAATAAAATGGAATATATTTTTTTTGATAAGAATAAAATGGAATATATTAAATTTCACTTTGTTGATCTATCAAAATTTTATTCAATTAATTAAATTTTATCAAACAATTATAACACTAAAAACATATTTGGTTATATGGGAATTTCCACCCGACTCATTTGGTTATATGGGAATTTCCACCCGACTCCAAACAATCAACATTAACTAACTAATAAACAAAGTTTAATCCATAAACCAATATCTAATCAAAAACATATTTGAACCCCAAAAAAAAAAAACGAAGGGAGAACAGATAAACTGGAATACATGAGTGAGAATAATTGAAATTATAACCATCTCTAGTAAAAGTTCAAGACCAAACTGAAATTATATGCATAACTAACCTCTACAAAAATTAATTTTCTTTTCTCTAACATATTCAGACTATATTAACAATTGGGTTAGGCATGTATTTGATTTAAAATAAAAGATGTCAAGTACAATGTGCTATGAATATATCACTGAATCTTGGCACCATAGTTCAATAATACGATACTTTAATTGCATGTATGATCAATTACTCTAGTTTTTGACTGACACTTGCACAATTGAGGTTTAATGTATTAGTCAGCAAGCTTCTGGGCATGTGCTCAACAGCATGCTGAATAGGTACATTTAACAATACCAGTAAGCGTTACCTCACATCATCCCCTAGCTACCTACACCCAGTTGAGCGAATCGAAAATACAATTCCGCCCTGACTGCATTTTATAATTTGATAATCATTTCAGACTCCAACCACTAAGAGTTGCTAACTTCAGTCTCAATTAAGCATTGGCCAGTTCTAGCAGAAAACAAAACATAGGAAGATAGCCCCAAAAAACTATGTACATCAAGCTCACCAGCCTCTGACTGCATCACCCAGACAGTATGCACAAGCCACGCCAGAAGGTACAAAATCCTTTCCAGCCACCATTATAATATCAAACAACATTAACATCCAACCTCTCCTCCTCAAGCCCTTCCACATCCACGTACTCATCTTTGTCCTTGTACTGAAAGTCAAAAATACGGCTCCAGATCAGGTACCAAGGACAGAAAACTGCTAGTGAATAGCAACATTAAGAATATAATGGCACTAGAATACAGTTTACGTCAATCGCAGACCATATTTTGATAATGCTAGAATGTTGTCAGCATACTTCAGTTGTATCATTGTACCAATGAGAACTAAGCATGCAAGCGATACTCTTAATGGAAGACAGATAACTGAACCTACCTGTGAATATGTAACCTGCGGGAGAGGTGGAGGCAGAGGAAGCAGAAATGGCAATCTTCTGACCCCATATGTAAAAGCTCCTTTATTACATTCCATTGTAGTAGTTTCACCCACCTCAATACTCTCCTCCACTTCAACATCAACTAATTCATCAATTGCATGAGCAGCCATGCTGGTTGATGGTGCCTTAAGACTAACCCCTGAAAGCTTAAGCTGCACAACAAATATGCAAGAAGCTGAATATTTTCCTCAACTGGAATTCAACTACTCAATGCAATGATGAATACGACATTACTCTGCAAACATAGATTCATGCATCAACAGTTTCAGCTCTTCAAGTATTCTATATTATTACAGGTCCCCAGTAAATAGCCTCATAGTCTCTTTGAGGATGAGAAGGAGAAATTATGCAGGGTGGAGTATCTACGGACCCTATGACTCCATGTTGCTAGCATCATGCTTCGTTTTTAGGTTCGAGTAGACACTAAATCTGCTGATGTTGCAGTGCCCATGTAATGAGTTGGTAACTTAATAAGAAACTTGAAATGTCTCATAACTTACCTCACCCAATTCCCTTGCAATAATTTTCAATCCTTGTTCGTTCTATAAATTCTTTAAATTATGGACAGAATCTTATATGTTTAACTAATACAGCTTTTCTGATATTTATGCAAAAAGATGTACTGAAACATGCATCTGTGACACAAGTCCATGACAAGCTGCGCCAGTGCTTGATAGCATAAAAATTAAAAAATAAAAAATAAAACATAAGTTCAAAACGCATAAAAGGAGATGTGGTGTGTGGAGTGAGAGAACAAGAAAGAACCTTATCCATAGAGGAGGTGCCTGCAAAAACACTCCCTTTCTTATATGTGTCTTCTCTTCCTCTGGGCTGATCACCGTCATTTCCATTATCCACTATGTAATCTTTGTTGACATTCAACTGTATAGGGTTTGCATTCGATTGAGAAAGTTTCCCTAGCATGATCGTCTTAATATGGTCTCCTCCATCATTGGTCAAATTTGCTGAATTCCAGAAACATATCAGCCACAGAATGGTGGTAATTTTGAAGGAGACATTAGCAAGGATGACAGGTATTGAAGTGAATTTCAAATGGCATAAAAGAAAATTGTTGGAGAATGGAATGACCAATTATCGGCATGATGTAGAAAATATTAGACCAAAGTAAGAAAAATGTCACACATGAAATATTTTTCTAGTCATTCTTGAATCTTACATTCATGTTATTTAGCTGTCAATCCAGTCTCCAAAACAAGGACTTTTGAGTACAAGGGAGCATGCGAGAAAAATTGATGGGCGTATACACACATGAAATGCACATTGTTGCCTAATTCAAGAAAGGAAAGGACATGATCTGCAAATGCAATCGTGAAGATACAGTGCATTAAAATTTGCAGAATAACGAAAAACTGGAAGCCGACAAATAAAGGACTACAGAGTTAACACAGCCAAAACAGCTAAACAAACCAAAAATGCAAACCAACCATCACTACCTCACAACCTTATAAGGCCCCACATATGACTCAAATGGAATCTGGACCATAGGAAGAAACAGTCTTTTAAAAAATTAAAATTAACATCAAATGGCCCAACAACTGACCTAACTGTAAACAATAGGAGAATCATTCAAAAACTGAAGTCTACCAACAGCTCATATATCTGGAAATTGCAGCCCACTAAAGCAAAAATTCAACCTATCTAGTCATCTATTTGATAGCAATGAGAGAATTACTTCTACCTTAACATCTCTAATTCTTTCCATCCACAAAACAAATAAATAAACAAATAATTTGAAAGAAAACCAAAAAGTTAAGAGGAAACAAAACTAGCAACTCCTGTTTTTTGCACACAAGTATATGCGCCATTTGCAAAATCTCCTGCTTTTCTTGTGTTTACTTTTTCCAAATATCTAATCAGTTAAAGATGATCAATATTGAAGCAAAGATACATTAGAATGAAGAGTATACGAAACTGACAGACACACCCTATCATGAATTCAAACTATGGGATCAAAACCAAGTCAAAAGACAAAAGAACAAAGTTACAAATGAGCATTGTGTATTAACTGCATGACCTTTGGAAAAAAAAAAGTGCACACAGTAATTAGTTGTACTAAAGGTTTATTGAAAATTCCGGCAATTTCTATGCAGTTTCATTACTGATTTTTCCTGAATTGCACCAGATAGTGTAGCACATACTTTTTCAAAATGGTAGATGTAATGCAGGCTTTCCAACAATTTGTACAGCACTTCACTTTGTATACTATACTTGGATTACAACTTCTATTTGCTTCACAGTAAATGCAAAAAAATGCCGATGCTTCCAAAAATTCTAGAAAGTATGTTCAAGAAATTATCACTTTTTCTAAGTTCTTCTGTACTATCTTGTTTAGTATGCAGACCTTTCTCACAGGGAGCAAAATTAGTCTCCCCCTCATTCCTTGGGCTGATAGCATGATCTCCATTACTGATGATATTGATGTTCAAATCCACTTCATTGCCACCAGTTGTAGCAGTCACATAACCAAGCTGATCTCCCAAATTCTGAAGCTGACTTTGAGACCTATGCATTCCAATGAACTAACTGAATTATGAAAAACCCCTAACGCCAGGGAAAAGGGAAAAAAAAAAAAAAAAGCCCCTAAATTAAATTAGAGAGATTTAGGGGAAAGAAGTATTAAGAGAGACAACATATTTAATGAACCAGTGAAATAATGCAATGTCATAAAATAAGAATCTACCTTTTTAGTTCCTCTTGAATTTGCACATAATGCTTATGTGCTTTGATAAACTGCTTGATTTTTGAAATGGTCCTAGAAATTTTAAAGAGGAGAGAGTGAAGTGGTTAAGAAGGGCCAAAAATTAAAAGAAGGAATCTCGTACCTGTAGAAAATCCTAAACAGATCACATGATGACAGAGAAGAAGGGAAAAACTATGTCTCAGACGAGTACCTTTTACATTCCTCTTCCTCCTTGGACAATTGAGAATCCAGCTCCCTAATTTGGGAAGTAAGAATATCTTCTTCTTTAACTTTCTCTTGGGCCAAGGTCTGTAAGAAATTACATCCATCAAATACAAAAATATATGTTTTACTTTCATAAAAAAAAAAGGCACTATAAGCAAAGAAAACTAAGAATATTTTCTTCTACAACTTTTTCTTGCACCAAGGTCTACATGCATCAAATATCAATAGGAAAGTTTACTTTCATATTAGAAATGAAAGGCATTATTATCAAAGAAAAACATAAACTGAAAACAAAAGTACAATCGTCAAAAGATTTGATAATACACATAAAAAAAACGACAAATTACCAGGTCTAGGAAATATAAAGCACAGTTAACAAATAAATAAAAACAAGAAAAACTGCTCATAGAATCAAAAATAATAACCAACAAGACTGACCTTCAATTTAGTTTTCTGTTGATAAAGCATACTAATCTCTGAGCGCACTTCTTTTAGCTGTTCATTTCCAGAAATGGAAAGGAAAAGAAATTATAAGAGCACATATAAGATGTTAAGAACTGAACAGACTAAAGTCTTCTAACCTGCTCCTTAAAATAAACTCTAGCATCAGTTGTGTTTTTTCTTCTTTTCACTTGATCTCCTGCCTCATCACTTTGGCCATCAAAATGCAGCTTTCTCCTGCGTTTTTTATCGCTGAAAAGAGAAAAGAAAAGTTGGTTATCAAAGAAAATCAGCATTCAAATGAAATTTTAAAAAAAAGAGTCAAAATCCATAATATCAAATGTAAAACATAAATGGTTGTCAAAAAATTGCCAAATTTGCTTCAGAAAAACTGAAAGTTCTATTATCCAACTTCTTTTCCCCAATCCATGCATCATTTTCCAGAGTTGACCTTTGCAATAGTTAAAAAATATATGGACAGAATTGACCTTCATTCAGTACACTAACTAACGATCTGATCTGACCTCATGGAAACTTTAGTTGGAAAACACCCGAACCTAAGATGGAGAAGTTTCAAGAGACTCAGTACACTGCATCAGATTGTTAATAATATATCCTATGCCTCATCATAGCTACCAAGGGTTTCCTTCTAAAATTTTAGTTTATTAATATACAAGGTATAACAATCTCTGTAGTCCTTCCAGACTTAGCACAGTCAAGAAAGACGTATTATTCAGTTCAAATATAAACTTCAAGAATCAATGTGAAAAAAATGTACAACAAAGCACCAAAAGAGCCGATGTATCCAGAATATAGACACTCCAGGAAAGGAAATGTGAAGAAAACCACAGAATCAGCTATATTGCTGTAAAAAATGGAACCATTCATGTTAATTTACCTGTTTTTCTCATGGGACCTGGAAGGGCTAGATCCTGAAATGATAGAGAGAAGGAAATAGATAAAAATAAGATTTGCTTGCAAGTTCATAGTGTGAAAAGAAAAGGCAACATTATATTTGATTCTACCTTTTGTATTAGTAATTAACTTATGGCATCTGGAGTTTAAAAGAGATTAGAATTACATAAAACCAAGAGGGTTAAAATCCACAACTCAGCCAATACATAGCCCAAAAAATAAATGAATAAATAATCATGATATGGGAAAATTATGTATCCATACTATAAAGGTACAATTTCTTACCATGAAATGAGCGTCGATCTCTTGTATCTGTTGCTGGAGAATATCCATGCCGTGGAGAAAACCTCTTGTCAAGCTTATCCCTCAAGTCACCACCTCGATGGTCCCACTTGCCTGCAATAAGGAAGACAACAATTTCCAGCACAGCAGATTGATCATTGTCTTTCTATTTTGCAATAACAACAAGTAGATAACACATGAATGTTATGAGGTTAAGCTTACCAAAACATGGAACAAAATGAGTAACATGATAGTGAAAGTAATATTGCCTGCTTCCCAATTCCAAAAGGGTTATGAACTATCCCATCATGTAATGAATAGAAACAGAAACTTCACCATATCACACTTGGGGAATCATTGAAATACCGAAGTAGAATAGAATAAGAAAAGCTGACATTTGTTGAGCAAAAGGACAGGCAATATAATTAAAACTACAGAATTCTCCCTCAAGTCAGACTGAAAAATAATGACAATCTGACATCGTACACAAAAAAAGAAGAGGATTCTTCAGGAAATAACTTCCATAAAAACAGCATGGTTCCATCACAATGTTCCAGACAGTGATCATATATCAAAGATTGTAAACTCCAAGAAGCCTCATACTAATCCTTCACCAAACAGTTGCATTTTAGCAGATGCAGAGGATAAAAGTTTGCCATGCTAAATATTATACCAACCAACATTATCAAAACTCAAAAGTGGTTATTTGTTGAGCTTGTAAGATGATATCTTCACTTGTAAACCCAAAACCTACATAGATGATATAATACAGCTTGTATTTTCAAAGAAGGCATATTGATAGAATCTCCGATCACTACACATATAAACCCACAAATCTCTTTATACACATTTAACAGTTCACTTGAATGCTGGATATTTCACTAACCCATACAAAATATTTATTCAAATTGTCATCATAAGGTTGGTTGTTCATCCTATTTTTTTTCAACATGAGGAGGGGGAAGTGGAGATGCAAACCAGCATTGCCACCAGTGGTGGATCCAAATAGTGTTAAGGGAGGGAAATTGCCCGGGCTCGGCGACCAAATTTACTGAGAGTGGTATTATATTGGTATTATATTTGGTCGTTGATGCCCAGGGTTGTAGGCAATCTGTGCCCGGGGTTGCAGACAATTTATACTCAGGATTACAAGTAATCCATGTCTGGGATGATAGATAATCCATATTCATATAATATTGCCCCGGGTCAATTTTTATCCTGGATCCGCCACTGATTGCCACCAATATGATTTCAGTTAAAAAAAGAATAATAATAAAAGAAAAAAAAAACAGGAAATTCATTTCGTCAAATGCTCTGGAAATGGCAAGCATATGGCACAAAGCAAACAAAGGAATGGAAATACATAACACAGAAAACAATCTTCGAAAAAGCACTCAAATGATGATAAAAATGGTTATAAGCAATTGAAAGAAAGATCCAAGAGACAAATTTTTGCATTGACAATCGTTACATTGCAGAAGATAGGCATGCTATATCACACACAAAATTGATTTAGTAAAACAAAAATATCAAATAACAACAATAACAGAAACTAAAACTATCCTTTTCTGTACCGCAGACATACCTAGTGGTAGGGATCCTCGGAAAAGAATCCCCTCCCCCAACTAAGTAGGAAAAAGAAAAACTATCCATTTCACCATTTAATGATTAAAATTTGACACCCACTAAATAAAATACTAATAAAAATCGGTTTGTTACCATTATTAGAAGGGTAAAATTGACGAAGCTCAGAATTTCCATGGGCAAAGGAGCAATTATGGCGATGACAGTGACCCTTTTGAAACAAAACACATAACTTTGTCTTGAAAAGCTTCCCTTCAACCATTATTTCATTACAATAACAATAACAATAATGTTCCAATGACTATATAAGATCACATATAAATACAAATACGAGAAACCAATCTTTCACTGTGTGATCAACATTCCTGCGAAGCAAACGTCAAAAGCAGGCTTAGATTGTGAGCTAAAGAAAAGGGTTAATGACTAATAGCAGAAGAGTCAGGCAACTGGAAGGGTTAGCTTACCATAACAGAAAAAGACAGAGTTATCATATGATGGTCCAACAGCAGCCCATTCACAATTCGGACAGGACAAGAAAATAACCCAAATAAAAAAAAAACAGATACTTTGATTGAAATTGAAGAGAGACAGAGAGAGGGTGATGTTTCTTGCAAGTTCCCAGATGGGTAGATAAAATTGCTACGAAAAATGGTAACAAAGCCGAAGAGTTAGAGTTTTGGCTAAAAATAGAATTTCATTATTGAAAAAACAATGTTACTTTACTATTAATATCATCTTTCCCTTTCCGCATAATATTAGTAATAGCTTATAATGGTTAATTTCGTCCCTGAACTTTTTAGTTTCACCATTAGTAAACATTTACTTCTCTATTTTAGTCCTTAAAACATCATACTCTTAGATTCTTTTCCATTTTAGTCCTTAAAATATTAGGAAAAATTGCACTAGTGGTGTCTGAACTTTTCACAAATAGTTATTTGAGTGCATAAACGTCTAACTTATTCAATTGAGTGTCTAAATTATTTAAAAACCATTTAAATTGATGATTCCTGGTTTCAGGTGATCGATGGACTGATTGTATAAGTCTGACCTGACATGCCATGTCATGTTTGGATAAATTGATCTTTAAATATTATTAGAAAATCAAAATTAATAAATAAATCAAAATATGAATCAACCAAAAACACTGTCACTTCGGAAAAAAAAAAAAAAACCCAAGAACAAATTTAGGAAGGCAAACTATCATCTTTTTTCACCACCAAGACCTTTTGTCACACTACCTTTGCTCCTCTCAACACCGATTAATGAAAATAGTTCATTTCTTTACTATTTCTAAGCTTATCATTTCATAATCTCTCTATATTATCTCCTTCTTTCTCTGCCGACTAGATTAGGTTCACAAATTCCAATCTTTTTCACCAATTTCTTGAATTCATTATCAAACCACGATTACCACTAACAGAGTTAGGATTTTTTTTACGGGTCAACTTTAATATATATTATATTAAAAATTATATGTTATAATTTAAATAAACAAGTAGCTTAAACATATATAAAATACTAATAATTCAGAGGGGTAATTGCATTTTACGCCCTGTGTTTTACCCTAACACACTAAATTCCCCTTGACATTTGAAAAATATATTTTTACCCCTTCTATTTTATTTTTATTGCACTAATTATCCCTTTAAATATAATTTTTTTATCATTTTTTATTATTTTATATTAAATTAAAAATAATAAATTATATTTAACAATTAAATATGATATTCTAATGATAAAAATATCCAAATTAGTGTCTAAATATATTTTATTATAAATAAAAACAATAATGAAAATATTTACTATTATAGTTTAAAAGCATTTATATTTAGACTAAAAAATATGTTATACACTAATTTACATATCTTTATTATTATAATACCATGTTTTAATGTTAACTATATTTTTCTTATTTTTTATTGATTAAAAATGATTAAAACTGTATGAAAAGGAGTAATCAGTGTAATAAAAGTAAAATATAGGGGGTAGAAAATATATTGTTTAAATGTAAGGGGCATTTTAATGTATTAGGGTAAAATATAGGAGGTAAAAAGTAATTACCCCTAATTTGGAAGGGTCAAATAGTTAGGATCCAATAAATAAAGGGCTGATAGGTCATGGAGATCGAGTCAAGGCAGTTTGATGGGGCACAGAATTTGAGTCCAAAGTGAGGAAGCCTGGTAATGAGCGATGTGGATCGGGTTCAAAAGGAAGTGAAAGGTTCCTAAAAGAAGCACAATTATGAAAAACAAAATTTGTATCCGAGTGTTGGCTTGCGCTTTTTCTAGTTCTGGTACTAGATACGATCCTGGTACTGGTCTAGTTCTTGTGAACAATCTACTCCAATTTTGCGCTTTGCTTGGGACGTGTCAGAGAGTGTAGGTCTCTCAACCAATGAACCTGACTTTATCAAACGTTCTTGTGGGTGTGGATCCTCTCGTAAAGTATCCCACAATGCCACTAAAGTGCTTTGTAGAACTGTTGGATTATGTGAATAAAACTAGTAGAACTAGTGGTTTGTACAAAAGATTGGTAAGATTGATGATTTGAAAGAACTAGTATATTGAAGACTAATTTGAAAGATAAATGTAGAAACTAAATGCAGAAACTAAATTTGCAGTTGAAAATGGAAATGTTTAGGCTAAAGCAAGTAGAATTGAAAAGGAATTGAAATAACTAGTGGTATTGAAATTAATCTAAGTACAAAGGAATTGAAAGTAAAGTCAATGAAAAGCTAAAGACTGGAATTGAAATGTAAACTGTGGAAAAGCTAGAATTGCTAGAATTGAATTGAGCCTTTGGGCGATTTGTTGTATGTGCTGGCTTTAGTGGCATCAATCCATCTTATTTTTTAGTTTCACAACCTTTCATCTTTGTCTAACTAAGTTCCTAAGTGTGTTGGTTGACTTTCGTGAAGCAAAAACCTAGTTTTGGAAGATGAACTGTAAATCACGCTTGTGATAAGGAGCATCACGCCCAAAACCTTTTATCGTGCTCGTGACTATGAAATCGCCCCCCGACTAAGACAT
>CANYLF011962139.1:0-16312 GCA_948193215.1 Bocquillonia castaneifolia
GTCGAGTTCTAGATAAAGCAGAACCAACAATAATTTATGAAGATAACACAGCTTGTATTGCTCAATTAAAGGAAGGGTATATTAAAGGAGATAGAATAAAGCACATTTCACCAAAAAATTTTCTTTACACATAATCTTCAAAAGAATGGTGAAATTACAATCCAACAGATTCGATCCAGTGACAACTTAACAAATTTGTTCACTAAGGCTCTACCTACTACAACTTTTAAGAAATTAGTCCATGGCATTGGTATGCGTCGTCTCAAAGATCTTCAATGATGTTGTAAAATTTTTACACTGTACTCTTTTTTCCTTAATCAATGTTTTATCCCACTGGGTTTTCCTTGGTAAAGGTTTTTAATGAGACAGTGTCCTATTTGCATGATGGACATTTAAGGGGGAGTGTTATAAATATTTTTAGTTCCTTAATCAATGTTTTGTCCCACTGGGTTTTCCTTGGTAAATGTTTTTAATGAGACAGTGTCCTATTTACATGATGGACATTCAAGGGGAAGTGTTATAAATATTTTTATTTAAAGTGAATGTCCATTAGCTTAATAATTGATAGATAGTGAATGTCTAATTAATTAGCACTAACTTAATAATTAATAGTTAGTGGATGTCTATCAATTAGCACTAACTTAATAATTAATTGATATTTGGTGAGTGATCTTCCTGTAAATACCCTATGAATTAATTTGTGTATGAGATGAAGAAATAAGAGAAAAAATAAAAATTGAGAGTTTTATGAAAATATTAGTAAGAAATTAGTGTGTTTAAAATAATATTAAAATTATCTTCTTAATTTTGTGTGTTTATTTTAATTTTTTTCTAACACATTTCTTATTTTTCTTCTTTATTTTCTCTCTCTCTTTATTTTACTTCCTATTTTTCTTCTTTATTTTTCATTCCTCCTTATTTTACTCCTATCCCACCAATCCAAACCGAGAAATTATTAATATAAACTTTCCATTAATCAACATTGTTCCATCTGTCACATTGATGTGACGTCACATCAATGAGAAATTCATAATCTTTGGTACTGATCTGAGTTCACTAGGAACTGAAGAGAGACCGATTTCGCAATCATCATTCACTACGGCCAACATATAAAACTAAACAACGTGATTTTACTCTTTGGGGAACCAAACCTGAATACCGTAGTATATAGAAACTTTGATATGCAGGGGAACCCTTACAGCTGCATGATTAAAACTCGATCAACATGCTATATATTTTATTTTGTTACCGCGCCACATTTAAACAAGAAAACACAAAGATCAAAACCAATTTAACATCAATCCTTCCTCTTCTCTGCATCAAGATTCTCTCCTCCACCAGTACGCCTCCTAAAATCCACCACATCTTTATCGTCATCTTTCTTGTCTTTCCCCACTATTGTCTCCTTAATTTTATGCGTAGTCTCCTTTGCCGCATCCCATGCACCTTTCGCTGTCTCCTTGGCTTTCTCTCCCACACTCACCACCGTTTCCACCACCTTAATTGTTCCATCTCTCGCCTTATCAGCAGCTGCACCTGCGTAATCTTTAGTCTTCTCCTTCACATCGTGCGTTGCTTCTTCAACTCTCTCTGTTCCTTCTTTTGCTTTCTCTTTTGTTGATTCTGTTGCCTCAGCTGCTTTATATGCTCCTTCTTTAGTCTTCTCAGCTGCTGATTGAGCCATTCCTTGTGCGCTTTCTTTAGTTTCGTGAACATACCCTTTTGCCTTTTCTTTCATTTCCCCTGCTCTATCTTTAGCCTTTTCTTTCATTTCCTTGGATTGCTCCCTTGCCTGCTCTGCACGTTCTCTTGCTCTTTCAGTACCTTCCTTTGTTGTTTCTTTAGCCACATCCGTCGAGTCTTTGTCATATCGATCCTGAAAGCACAAATAAATATATAAATCCAGTTTTTCATAACGCGCAATTGCCTTTTTAATAAAAATAATAATAATAACAGAGTCGTCGACCTCATTACGTTTGGAGGCAGAGGTGAAGGAGACCCGAGACACTTTATGGGTAGATCCGGAAAAGATAGAGGTGGAGTTAGGGAAGGTTTTTGAGACATTAAACAAGACGTTTCTTGTTATGGAAAATGCAGCCATTGTCGACTGGAATTGCTATATGTTGTTATTCTTCAAAATGAAAAAAAATAAAATTTATTAGTTCCTGGATGTTTGCTGCTTGTGTTCAGTAATCACCCGTTATTATAATAGTTGAAGAAGCAATAGTGGCAGTATATTCGAGCAACACGTAGGGTAGTTATTGCCACGTGTTGTAAGTACTTATCATTTAATTTGTCGGTTGTCGGTTTAGGACATTACACATTTAGATAGGCAGTCAACACATGTTCTCTTCTATTGAAATGAAGTTTGAAAAGAAATCCCCTCAAAAAAAAAAAAGGGGGGCTTTATTCACTTGAAGTTAATTTAAGCAACAATCAATTTTAGCCCATTTATATGCCCTAAAGCCCAGTACAGTTCTTATTGGGTCGAAGAAACAAACTAGTTATCAATTTTCTTCAGATCAGCAGGTATTCTGTCCTGTGGGTCTTTCCGTTGAAGTTCCACACGGAAATGTTGAATACTCTTTCTTTGAAGATACAACGTTCTAATGGAGACATATGTTAGCTTCTTTTATCAGTTGATTCCACCCAAGCTTACAGTCTTATATTTAAGCCCTTTGGTCATTAATAGTTATATATTTGGTGAAAATGAAGGATATGGACTTGAGTGTTTGTACTTGTGTCATTCAAAATCTGATGACAAACAAGCCAGAGTCACTAACATAGCATCAAAAATAGCAATGCCTTAGAGCAGCGAATTTATATGTGTACTCAAGGAGGAAGGAATTGCAATTAATTAATTGTAGTCCAATTTAATTGACCTTTCTGAAGCTACTGTAAAAGATTATGCATGAATTAGTCCTACTAGAAAGATATCAAAATAGTAGTATTTGTTTGATCGATTTATTTAATTACTAGTATTTGTTTGGCAATGACTCGAAAGGTCATTATTTTGATTATCACAGCTTATAATGATGAATTGATTAAGCACATACTATACAAGCTTCAGATTTTATGTAGAGAGAATGAGCGTGCTAGAGAGAGATAATTAAGCTTTGGAGAGAGTGGGGTGGTGGCTGGTACTGGCCGGTGTATGCAATAAGTGTTGTGTCGAGGAGGTGATGAATAAATAAATTTGGTTAGCTGCCTGGCCACTATAGTTATGGTGTTGTGTGCAACTGTGTAAAAGGGTTTCCATATTTAAACCAAAGGTGGCGCCAAGTTTCAAACTTGATGCTTCAGTGGCTTAAGCCCCTAAATGGCCAATTGGGTATCCCAAAGCCAGCTCTCTCCGGCCACTTGTCACTCTTCTTCGCTCAATTGGCCATTCTCTCCGCAATCTCTCATTCGTCTAAACTGCTCTTTGATGGCTTTTTCTCTGCTCATCTTGACGCGTTTCTCATGCTTTTTCAACACCTGGACTCTGCCTACTGGCTGCAATTTGCACCCTCCGTGACCGTCTCTCACCAGATATTATGCACTCACTTATAAAACACCCACCCACACAGAATTCTGTCTGATCATCATCCCCCACATAGCCGATTGTCACCATCCTGTTCTATCCTTGTCTCCAATGGAGAACCTTTATTCACCTTTATCCACACCTAGCATTACCAACGCCACCACCAATGACGCCACCACCATTTGCACCACCCTAAAAACCAGCTCTTCCCACTTACCTGCTGCACTGAGCTACCCTTCTACATCTTCTAGCTCTTCTACTCCTCCTTCCCACATCCCTCAGATTCAACAAGCTTATCCTCTGGACCCTGCTGGCCACCACTCACCTCCATCATCCTTTTCTTTGTACCCTTGCTGCTCAACTACTCAGAATGGGATTGATACTCAAAGATCATGGCTTTTGCAGCCTAATGGGTTGTCAATCGAGCAAGAAAAGAGAGTTCTTGATGCCTACAACACTAAGGTTGCTAGGAATAAAAGAAAACTAGCACGCCAAAAGAGCCTTTGCAAAAGTTCTTCATCTAGTGTTAGTTCTATTCATGCGGATACAAGGAGATTGGCCTTCAATGTGCAGGAAAGTCAGAGCACCATTAACAGAGATCTCTATAAATTTTCTACTCCAGATAACAAGGTATCTCGTTTGTGCCAAATTTTTTGATTCATAAGATGTATCTAAATTATTCTTTTATGTATACTTATGTTTGGCTTGCAGAAACTAAGAGTGTTGCTGAGGAAGGAGTTAAAGAACAGTGATGTTGGATCTCTTGGGAGAATTGTTCTTCCAAAGGTGAAGTTTCCCTGATCAAATAAATGCATTTTTTAGGACAAGTAATCTGTTTTTCAGATTTTGCTTGTTTCGATTTCTGTTCCTTTCTTTTCTTTCTCTCTGAAAGAAAAGACGTTCAATAGCCAGCCAGCCAATACTGACTTTTCCTTCCCTTGCCTTGTTGGACACTCTGAACTGAAATGAGATAATTGTGATTTAGAATGGCCAATAACTAACCATTTTTCTGACTTATCGATTTGGTTTATAAAAATGAGCAAAAGAGACGGAGGAAGAGAGAGGAAAATCATATTGCAACTTATTTTTAATTATTTTCTTCATTGCTTGCTTTCACTGTTTTCTAATAAGATATAGTAACTTTATCTTATGTGTTCTTCTTGCATGTTCATTCAGAGAGAGACAGAGGAAAATCTTCCTATCCTTTCTGATAAAGAAGGAATCCTAGTTGTGATCAGAGATGTATACTCTAAAAAAGAATGGAGCTTGAAGTTCAAGTAAGCATTTGAAATTGAATATATATATATGTTTTAGACCATTTTACACATGTTTACCTTTGAACCGCTACTTTGAGAGACGATGTTATCTAATTAAGGCCATTAATTTTCTTTATGTGCTAATGACACAGGTACTGGTCTAACAACAAAAGTAGAATGTATGTTCTTGAAAACACAGGTAAGCAAGTGAAGCAAACTTGCTCAACTTTCTCCTTTGTGTCCATTATTTTTAATCCCTTTTACAATCGACAGGAGATTTTGTAAAGCAAAATGGGCTGGAGATTGGTGATTCCCTTACTCTTTATGAGGATGAAAGCAAAAAACTCGTGAGTTTATTATCTTATCTTACCTTTCCTTATATTATAATTATTGTAATAATTAAGTTTATGTTCAAATTAAAGTTGGATTAAAAGTGAAATCTGTTTAGCTATGTGACAATGTTACCCTTGGACCTTTTCTACACTGCTGACACATCATTTGGAAGGACATGAAGGGGATAATGAGAGAATGCTCTGCTAAGACAATTTAGAAGACCCTTTTTACAGCAAAGTTGAGACACATAGCTAGTTGTGTGTTAACAATTTAATTGATCATCGTAGAATCCTAGGAAGCAACAAGCAAGTTAATTTAAATTTATATCTGGCTGGAGCTGCAGCCGTATTACTTCACCTTGCCATTGAAAAGTATGGGATTTATCAGCCAAATGTTAGTGAATTGTAGAGTCTCATATTTTGAACAATTGATAATACAGTGATGGCATGTGCTTTTATCATCCTTCCATACATATTCTATCCTATATTTGGGAGAACTGTCATAATTCTCAATCCATTGAACTTGTTTTAATATGGAAAATTTATGGAAGAAAATACTGGACAATAATCCCACATATAATATGGTCCACAAGTTTGTTGCTGCTGAATTAATTCGTTAGATTGTGCAATTATATCTGACAATAAGATCTTAAATTATGTGAGGAAGCAGTATTTCTCCATCAAGAAGGTGGAATCACAAGATCAAGCCGAGCAATCCACAAATAAAAACTGCATATACATACCACATACGTATCAAGCCAGAGATGAAGAAGAAGCAGCTTTGGCACTACTCATAGAACAGCTAAAACACAAAGAACAGCAAGAAGAAGTAAACAGCCTTGTGACCTGGTCTGTGGATGTTGCTCCTTCTTCTTATAGTAGGCACAAAGAAGAAGAGAAGATCAATTATGGAGGATTCAACAATGTGACAAGCATTAGTATCTATCCCCAAGCAGCAACTGCATTGCAGCCCTCATCTTCAATGAGAGTTATAGATGATCACTATTTTGATGACTTGTATACTGGACTTGATCTTCTACCTGATGTTAACAGGTATAATTTTTCACTTTGATCAAAGCCCTACCTATATGCATTTTAGGCCTCCCAAGCAATCAAGTTTCATGTCATACAAAAGAAGAGGAACAAAAATTTGTTAAATTAATCTGAAATATTACAATTCAGATGTTGAAAAACAGGAAGGAGGTGGAATCTGCATTACTTTGTTTTAGAAGAGATTAGTTGTTATCTGTAATTGCTTCTTTAAAGAAATGCATGTACAAATACTTCGATTTGATATGTTTTCTAATGCCACACTGGAATTAACCATCCAGTAATCCATCTCACTTCTATGATAATGTAGCATAGCAACAAATATGAACTCTCTATATTCACATTTTTTTTTGTGAGGCTCTATATTCACATTTTGTATTATTTAAATGTTTCTTCAGAAACTAATTAATAAGTTTTATTCACAGGGTCATGATATTGGTGAAGGGGAATAACAAACTAACAATACTTAGAACAATTGATGATCAAAAAAATTATTCTAAAAAAAATTAATTAAATTTAAAGATATTCGAAAATGTTTGATATATTGATTACAAAATCAATTGAAACCCAAAATAACCCTTCAAAGCAATACTAGAAAATAAAATGTTCAGACTAAAATAAAATAATAGAAGTGCTTATGAAATTCCAGACTTACCCCTACAAAAGACCATCATGATCAAAAAGCTTTGGTCCTAGAGTTTTGAGTTTAGGGGATAAGCTTCACTTGTCAAATAACAATGGCAACAGCAACGATAACATCATCAGCGCTCTCTTCACTGTCTCTTCACACTGCATCAACAAATCCTCGCCTTTCTTTTCTAAAGCCCATCTCCAACAAACCCTTTTCTTCTTTCTCTCCCAAATGGATTCCATCATCTCTTTCAAAACCCATCTCAACGCTCACAACAAAAGCTTCTTCAAGTGACATTGACACCACTTTCTTTGACAATTACAATCCGGAAGACAATGTCGTTTTCGACCCACCAACCCCTCCTGAAGATTACGTTCCTCCGCCTTCTTTTGATGAAGAACCATTAGAAACGGAAGAAGAAATTGCTGCTGCATATGAGGAGCTGTACGGACCAGCATATAGCGGAGTTAGTGTTCTGGGTAATGATTTGTATGTTATGGATTCTAAAGTGAAGAAAACAAGTGGGTATGGTTCAAAAGGTAAGAAAGAGAAGATTAGAGATGGGTTTGAGGAGAGAGTGGTTCAAGTTAGAAGAGTTACTAAGGTTGTTAAAGGAGGTAAACAGTTACATTTTAGAGCAATTGTTGTTGTTGGTGATAAACAAGGTCAAGTTGGTGTTGGCGTTGGTAAAGCTAAGGAAGTCATTGCTGCTGTTCAGAAATCTGCTATCAATGCTAGAAGGAATATTATTACTGTGCCTATGACTAAGTACTTGACTTTTCCTCACAGGTTTGTCTTCACATTCTCTTCTTTTCGAGCATATTTTTTGTGTTCAAATTTTTATGCTTAGCTTACTCTTTTCATTCCCTCTGGATTTTGGTTGATTTGTGGCTAAACTTTCTTTCCTTGAAACTTGAAGCTTTACTGTTTATTAATGTTCGTGTCTGTAGTCTGCACCAAAGCAGGAGACCATCTCATTTCCTCCAAATTGATGTCTTTGATTGTGTTTTTTCATCTTTGGATTTTGGCTGGCTTTTAACTGTTGCAATATTTATTTCTATCCACTTGGATTAATTGAATTGCATTACTTACAATTCTGAGTCTGGTTTTGCAAGTTCACCCATATCAGGTCTTGTTAGCATCTCTTGTAGCACAGATATGCATCCTTCCAAATTTGCATAGCATTTGTGCCCTTCTAGAATGTACTCATCAGACATCTAGGTTTTATTTTTAAAAAAATTGATAGCAGCTCTAGAAATTATGCAAGACCACCTGGACTATCATTTGATGTTGACAATGTTAAGCATTGTTGGGCAATAACCGTAAATGTTTCCAGTGTTCGTTTTACTTGATCAAAATGTTGCTCAAAGGTTTTGGTTCCATCATTTCTAAAGATAATGCGCCGGCAATCTATGGTTTTATGTGTCTCCAAACTTTTACATGGACAGTCATTCCCTCGTTTCATGGGATAATTGAGCTTCTGCAGATTCTGAGATCTTTGATGAAATTTTTCGATTCATGTGGATTGTTTTAATCTATTTCTATCCAGAATGGTTCATCCTAGACTCATCATCTTCTCTTGGTGTGTTGTTGGCTAACAAACGAATTACTGGAGATTATGCCGATATTCATTCAAGAGCACATGCACTTTGATTTTTTTCAGTGTCTATGAATGTTCAAAGACTCAACTTTAGGCTTATAGACTGAACTTCAAGACCCAACTGCACTGTCGCAGTTTGAAATCCATCAGGGTGATCATATTAGTCAATAGTTTGTTGTAGCCATTAGATCAATTGCTGTCATTTAGCTTTTGAAACCTATAATTTGATGCTAGGGCTTTTATAATTTCAGTATAGTGTTATTGATGCTGCAGATATAGGCTCATTCCTGATTTTGATCATTGTGTACAACCAAGTTTCCTGGGATGTCTAAGTGCTTATGTTCGAAAGACGAAGTTGTTGCTTAGTCTCAATATTTGTGCTCTGAAGATAAGTAGGATATGCATTTCATGGTGTTATAAAGACATACATAGAAGGCTTTGGCCAGAGCTGAGACATACAAAGAGTTTGTCATGCTTTTTTCAATTTTAAGCTGTTTATAAGTACAGGGACAGAGTTCATGAGAACATTCTTCATCGTGAACCAGAACTGAGCTTCAGTCTTTTACATAGAAATATGATGAGAATTAGAACCTTTCCAGAATAAAATATTATAGTGATACTTTATATTTTATATAGCATGGCAGTAAATTTGTTTGGGTTATTGGATTGCAGATCTGATGGAGATTATGGGGCTGCAAAGGTGATGCTTAGACCTGCCTCACCTGGTACTGGAGTAATTGCTGGAGGTGCTGTGAGGATTGTTCTTGAAATGGCTGGCGTTGAGAATGCTTTGGGAAAGCAACTTGGGAGTAACAATGCCCTCAATAATGCCAGAGCCACTGTTGTTGCAGTGCAAAAAATGAGGCAATTCCGTGATGTTGCTCGTGAGCGTGGGATCCCAATGGAAGAACTGTGGAAGTGATGTAGATTAGGCTTTTTTCTGATGAAATTTTATTAATTTTTTTCCCTCAGATGCAATTAGAAACTGATTTTATTATGTCAAAAGAAACTTGCGGAATCTTATTTTGCATAAAAAAAAAAAAGATATTGATATTCCATGCTATCTAAAATGACCAATCTAGCTTACATATTTGAGATTTAACATAATGAAGAATTATTCTGGAGGTAGGTAAACTCTATGCGGGTCATAGGAAATAGTCTTTCATCGGAAATAACTGTTGTCATTGAACGGCTAATAAGCTCATGCGATTGTGGGAAAATTCACTCAGTTGGGAGACTATCATAATGCTTGTAGATGGCTGAAGACAGTGCAAGGACTTGCAATCAAGGCATTGACTAACAAAACACTGCTGTAAAACTAGACAGACAAAATGGCAACTGATAAAAAAAAAAAAAAAAGGAAAGGAAAACAGACATCTGCATTGAACTGCAATATTTCTGTTTTGGATTCCCCATATTTGATCATTCGATTCATTCCTGTGAGTACTCTATATTGACTAGGATACAGAATGGAAGGTATTGTAATTTGCCTCTGTGTTTTTTTTTGGTAATATCTTTGCCTGGTTATGCTTTGACAAAATTAGTTGTATCAGCAGTTTTGTTGCTTGTACACTTTTGACAAAAAGGAATTGATCAAGATTTGCCCTCTATGTCCCTGGCAGAAAAGGGCCTCATTTCCATAACTTGACACACCGGTCATGGCTTGCTGATGCAATCATTTCATTCTCTAGTGAACCAGCCAGTGCAGAAATTAACCCACTGTGCGCCGAAACTGATCGTGTTTCATTGCCTTCAAGTAGATTCCACAGCTCAATGGACTGTGATACAAAATTCAAACAATTAGAGCTCACCAGAATGTATCAATACGTAGAAGACAACAATAGAGGGTAAATTGGATAGAGCTGTGACTCAAAAGGCAATATGATAGCCTCGGTGTAATTTTCAATAAGATAGGAAAATGGAAAAGTCAATCTCATTATTGCAGAGTCAAATTCAGGAAACATGGAAAATACTAGCATCAGACAAAAACAGGGTAGCCCAACAGAAGGTAAGATTGCAAACGCATACTGTCAGAGAGATTCAAGGTTTTATCAAGCATAAATATTAGTACCTGGTAACCACCAACCATCAGGACTTGTGAATGTAGTGGATGGAAGGCGCATGATCGGAACTTGTTGCCATCTGAATGCAATTCATGCATGCAATTTCCACCTGATGCAAGTGACCATACTCGAGCACTATCTTCACTGACGGATGCAATATAATTCCCACTGGGATCCCAGCAAAGAGAAAGGACTTCTTTGGCATGACCCTGGAAAGAACAAATAACTCAACAAGCTGCAGAGCCTGGAACAACAGATAGATTCCTTGAGAAATACTAGAATCTTTAAGGACTACCTTCAAGTTGAACTGGACTCGGCTATCCTTCTCCACATCAATTACATTGATACTTTTTCCAGAGGCAGTTGCTAATAAATTGCCATATTGAGGCTGGAATCTGACTTGTTTAGTTGCCCCCTTCAGTGCTCCCAAGGATATTGAAACAAAGTTAGTGGTGATAAGATTCTAAACAGACCTGGACTTATAACATCAACTAATTAAGCAGAACATTACAATTGAACTGTATCTGTAATTAGCAATTCTATTCATTCGAACGTTATTTTTATTGTGATTTGTTTTTCCTATAAACTTCTTATCATCAGTAGTGTAAACCTATATTAGTGGCCTTCCAAATTAAAAACTCAAAAAATAACCCAGATATTAGCATACACTGTAATGTCAACATTAATTTCACATTTCTGGAAGGATGAAGATGGAACCTTAGAGACTTTTATGCAAGCACCGCAGTTGACGTTCCATAACCGGATCTCATCATTATTGTCACATGAGCAAAGGTGGTCTGCCTTTTTTGGGTGGAAATCCAGTGCCATCACTTGTTCAGTATGCCCAATCAACTTCAACAGTGATTTTGTTGGCTGCAGTGCACATGACAATCACAATTTGTTATTGCATCAGGAAGTTTGGTTAGTAATTACACGTTAACTTGCAGAAAATTGAACGAAATATATAAGTCAAAACTATGAATAAATAAATACATGAAATGTTTTGGACGTGCTCAGGAGATTTAGATTAAAACTTAATTAATTACAATGCTTATGCAGAAATCTCTAATTAATAATTTACAATTTAAGAGTATGAGGTGAAAAGTATTAATTAATTGTTACTTTGGCTGCATCCCATATTTGTAATGTTCTATCAAAAGAAGATGTCGCAATTATGCTTGAATTTGTTTTGAACCGAACATCCGTTATGAGAGAAGTATGTCCATCTGAGGAATCAGCGAAGTTAAAATTTTCCATGTTCCAGATGAAAACCTGCAAACAAAAGATATATGCGCAAGTTTTCCTAAGTTTTCAAATACAAATAAATATATATAACATGTCGAAGATGAGCTCAAATTACCTTCTTATCATGACCACCGCTGGCTAATAGTTTTCCATCAGAGGAAAACTGACAGCAAAGCACCTTGGTTTTGCTTGAGCGAAGAGAACCAATCTCTTGAAAGGTAAAGCCTGAGGGGTGATCATAATGTGATTTTTCATATAAAATCCAAAAAAGAAAGCACATTTTGACAGTGTTATTTATATCTTACACATAATCGCAGCTGGATTACGTTTGTCCATCAATATAAACTGTTTTCATCATTGACCATACTACGCATTTCTCAACCAAAGATTGTCTAGCAGTAATGGCTGCATATGAAAATGTGTCTATTGCACACTACATCACTCACAATCTTTTTGGCTTAAGGGATACCTTTATCATTAGTTTTACTGCAAGCTGCAGAGCCATGTGCGCTTTCATTATCATCTTTGTCATCATCGGTGGATAAAAAAGATTCTACTTCATCCACTGGTTTATTAACTTCAGCATCTGCACCACACTATGTAGTGTATTCACAAAGAATTCCATATCAGAATGACATTTTTCTTTTTGAAAAATTTTGACCAACTCTTTTGGGACCTACCAAAGTTCCTTCTCCAGCTCTTGAACGTGGTAATTTTCTTCTTTTTCTTCCATTCTGATTAGAAGCAGATTGGAAGAACATAAATCAGAATGAATGGAAAACACAATACATTCTTGTCAACATTAGAAATTTGGAATAGCATTATTTCATTACTCTCTAGTTTTACTATTTTACCTGCATTAGGAGGTTCTGCTGCGAATGCTCTGCACTTTGCTTCATCTGTACCATCATCTAGTTCAATTACAAGAAATTTTCATATGAAAAATGCACCTCAGAAAAAATAAAATACATATTATTGATTATTAACCCCCTCTCTGACCTGTGCATCTTTCCCGCTCAAATTAATCTTGGGAAGTATCAGACCTCGACCGTAAAAATTAGCTGGTGCAAGTGACAGGGGTTGACCTGTTAATATAGAAAACTGTTGTGCTGCACGGTTAGGTGTCTGCATAAGTGAGTTTGAAAGGCATCCATTCGATGGCAAAGGAATGACTCCTGCATTCACAAATACAAAGAAACAAGTTAGACATCACAGCCAGAAGAAGATGCATGAGTTTAAGGTTCAGCAAGGAATACAAACCAGCACCAGAAGAAGATCTAACTGCTGGGAATGAGCCCCTTTGTGCTCCAGTGAGAGTAAAGTCTCTAGGATTAGATCCAGCAATGCTGTTGCCATTTCTATTCTGCTGCATGTAAGTACATTGTTTAAAAACTAACAATTTGGAATTACAACTAAGAAACTACAGAGTTCGGCCTTACTGCTACAATTAGCTGTTGATCCTGATTCTTAATTTTGTGCTGCACAAGGCTGAAATATATTCACAAATGGGCTGTCAGAGAAAAATATTTACGAAATAGGCAATTCATTACTATAAAAAAAAACATAAAATAAAATACAAGCTTGTCCTGTAAATACCTTGGATTCAAGTTGCAGCTAATAGGGCGCCTGAGATGCTGCTGTTGATCAGACATTCTTGCGGGCATAATACTCGACATCTTGTTATGGTCAGGGCCAACAGCAAACTGTCCTGGACTCTGCTGCTGATTATTAGCTAATAATGGTGGCATTGTCTGATGGATATTTTGCCCCTCATTATGCATCACTTGTCCAGCCTAAAAAAATCAAAAAATGAGGACATGTATCATCTTTAAGGAAAAAAAAAAAGACAGGGAACAATTAAAATGCTAATCCTTCATTCAACAAATATCACCTGAACGAAGGAATTTTCTTGGGCCTCCTGATGCTTAAGTTGCCTAGAGGCATAAATGTCATAAAATACTGACCACCATTCTTTTAAAAATCCATCAAACGAATCAATCGCTGAAAACAATAAACATAACTAAATCAGAAAACCAGTAATTAGCTTATTACGGCCGATATAAGTACTAGAAATTAAGCTTATGTTACGGTTGCAGGGTAGTAGGATAATAAAATAAAAGGAACAAAAAAAAAACCATCAATAGTACTTGCAAGGGTAGGCGCATTTAAAAAAAAAACAGTTTAATCAATACAAACACAAAAACAGACTAACAAAATCGACACATGAATTTTCAAGCAAATTGGGGAAAATTTTATATCATTAACATCAAGAGTACGGCACATTAATTGCTACCGGGAATAATCTTGAACATTAAATTTTCTTTAATCCAATCTCTGAACTGTATAAAATAATTTAAAAAAATCAAGAATAAAAGATTATTAAATTCTTTAATTAATAAAAGCAACAGAACATACCAACAGGAACTGCATCGACATTAGCCTCTCTTCGAAAAATTGCAGCAGTTTCATGCAAGTTCTTTTTCACCATATAATCGTGCAAGTATAAATCAAGCCTATAAAAAAATAATAAAAACAAACAATAAAAAAAAAAACTTAAAGATTATAAACATATATATACATATGAGAGAAAGACCCTAACATCTTTTCAGCAGCCCAAAAACTCTGATCATCTCCGCCTGGTGAAGCCATGGATTATCAGTAAACAACTTGGACCACAGAATCACACACAGCTGCTGCGCCTAGCTCCAAACTTTAAACGCTTTTATAAACAAGCTGCTCTGCTATAATCATCAAAAACAAAAAAGGGTAATATATATATAAAACAAACATTGTATACAAAAAGTGTTTGTTGTTACGTGCGTGCGGCATATGTATGATAATAAAAAAACTTATGAAAAAAAAGGAGAGACCCACATGAAGATTATGATGAGTTAGAAAGAATTGAAAAGCAAAACCCACATGTTCGTTTTAAGAAAAGAAACGCATATCAAAGGAAAATAATAATAAAAGTAGTAATATTAATAATGATGGTCATGATGATTGATATATATATATATATGACCTGATGATGACTAACTATTTAAGCAGCAAGTGACAGTGCCATGCAAAAAGGAAGCCAGAAAAGTTAATATAAAAACAAAACTAGCAAATTTTGGCCCTTTTATAGACACATAGAAGGTCTTCTTTTCTTTTTCTTTTTTTAACTATATTTATTTCAAAACAACAAAGTATTCAAATCTAAAACGCTTATATACTAAATTATAATTAATTTGTTTTAGAATAGATGGATACACTGTAAAATTTTTATTAAATTTTTCGTTATTATTCAAAATTCGTTTTGTTTTAATTATTAAACATTGGATAAAAAAAATTATGGAATGAAACAGTTAGTGTTGTCAGCTGTTGATATGTAATAATAATATAAAAAATATAAAACTAAGAATTATGTGTTGATATGTAATAATAAAATAAAAATAAAAAATTATAAAATATCTAATAACAAATTAATTAGTTTTACCAGCATGGTTGGTAGTTGGTTAAAAACCTTCTGGTCATTTGATGAGATCTCAAATTCAAGTCTTACCTTCGTTGTGAGAGGGATTTCAACTGGGCATCGGTCCTTGACAGTGAATTAGTATGAGTCCAAAGGACTTGAAAAACCACTATTGGTAACGCCTATAAAAAAAAATTAACAAATCAGTTCTATAATCCTCTTCCAACTTAAATAAACTATGTATGATAAAAAAAATAATTAAAATGAATGTATAGTAGAATCTTTCTAAATTAATATAATTCGTAGAAAAAAATTAAATAATAGAGATTATTAATTTGTAGAACATTTTTGTAAAAAATATGAAATAATTTGTTATATATTTTTATGTAGTCTGTATAATTAATTAATGTAAAAAAAAGTTGTGAAAAAAGACTTTTCTTTATCAATAAAAAAAACTTTTGTTAATATTTCATTTTTTATAAATTATAAAGTATATTTTCTAAATATGTACATGTTCACATAATGACATATAAATAATTATAAAAAATAAGTAATATGCATGGGATTTGTGTAGGGAACGATGACTCTATAAATTAATATTTATATGTAGGTATATAATATTTTATACATGTATTAAATAATCGACATGTAGTAGAATTATTAAATTATACATGTGGAACGAAGTTGGTGAATTGATATTTTATCGAAGTATCAATTTAAAGATGTTTATGAAACATTTATTTTAACTCGTGTTGCTGAGTTGAATCGCTTCTTCAATATATATATATATATATATAGAGAAATTATTCCACCAATGAATTGTGATTTAGAGATATCATAGCAATTAAGTAGCCACACTTTTAGAAGGATGAAGACTCTGTTTCTTCTACATCAACAGATCATAACATTTAGTATATTTTCTCATATATTTTGTCAGGGGAATATATTTTCTCATATTATATTGTTGGATATGTATTTATATGTGTCGGAATAGTATAATAATAATCATAATTATTACACTTGCATGCGTTTAAATATGGTGGGACATGTTTAAATTTGGTTTTTCATCAAAGGACATTGGAATTGATTTGCTAAATGTATTCAAGCAATATATATATATATATATATATATATATATATTTGCTAAATGTATTCAAG
>CANYLF011962185.1:0-11023 GCA_948193215.1 Bocquillonia castaneifolia
ATAGCCTTGTAAATCTCATATTGTAAAGGTTGGAGATAGCCTTGAAATCTCCATTGTTTTCTATTTATTGTTAGTGGAACCTTAAAGAGTGTCTTTGGGAGAAGTGGACGTAGGTCAAGTTGGGACCGAACCACTATAAATTCTTGTTCATTCTTCAAAGAAATTTTTTTTAATTTTTTATTCCGCACCAATTCACCCCCCCCCCCCTCTTAGTTATTTCATTGTCCTCAATCCTTTTAAGAGAGTCTAGGATACCCATGAGGGTTGATTAGGATGTCTCCTCTTGCCTCGAGTCCCTAATATGAATGAGAGGAATGGGGATATCTTCTCCATGAGGGATTCCTCCCCACTTTTCTCTTTGGGCACCCCTAGGCCCTTCTTCCCTTGCTTTGTCTTCCCTTTCCTTTCTTCTAGCCTCCTTCTCAGCCTCCCTTTCCTTATCGGTCACACCACCCAAATAAAGATAGGTGTTGTCATGTTGCTTCCTCACTATATTTACCTTTTTGACAAAGTAGTCAAGGTCCATAAGTCCCAAATCGATCGAGAAGCCACGTGAGAGTGGATAGGCTTGGGGTTTGGAGCAATCAAAGTGTAGGAAATAGGGTTTGTCAGTGATGTATGAGCCAATCACAATTGCACCGATTTTGGCACTTTGGAGGTGGAGGAGGTGATCAATGAAGAAGAAGGCGGCTTGGATAGGTTCATTTTTGATGGCATAATGAAGGAAAAGTAAGTCTTTTTGAGAGACTTTATGATTTCCCGCCTTTTTGGCAAAGATAGAGTTGACAATAGCTTTGTGTAGAACAAAGAGGGAAAGAGTTTTGAGGCTTTTGGCTTGAGAGTGAGAAGCCCTAAACCTTGGAGTACATGCAATCTCTCTCCAAAATTCAGTAATATCCATGGAGGATTCATTAAAATTGGCTATACCGGTTGAGGAGAAGCCAAAGCATTCATTCATGTGTTGCTTCTTCATGGTTAGCTTCTTACCAAACAATTTGAAAGTCATTCCTTAATAGCCCAAATCCCCTCCTAACTTCTTGTTTACCACCAAAGTGGAAAGGAACTCATATGTCAAGTTTTTGTAGCCGGGGTAGATAGGCCTCACAAACTTGAGGAAAGAGAGGTTCTTTAGGAGTTGTTCAACTTCATTTTTAACCCCTAACATCCCAATAGAGGCAGCACCAGGAGTCCTTGTTTCAACAAACTCCCTTCTTTTTATGGTTCTACATCTAACGTTTTCTTCAACGGTTAGAGTTTCAAACATCGCTTCCAAGGGAGTGAGAGTAGTGCATGTTGTTGAGATTGAGGTTGTTGTTGAGGTTGAGGTTGAGGAATGGAAGATGTAGAGCTAGGCTCTTGAATGGTAATGCTGGTTCTAGGACTTTTTGGTGGTGGAGGAGGTGATTCTCTTGCTTTTTCTTTTTCCTTTTGGCTTCTAGTGAGTCTTTTACCCATTTTTGTGATGAAAAACAGATAATGAATAAGGAAAATAAAATTTCAAAGCACTAAAGAGTGAGGAGTATAAGAGAAAATGACCTAAAAAGCTTTGAAATTAAGAGAGAAAGGTTATAAACCCTTTCACTTATGCAATGGAGGTTTATATAGGCATGTTGGAACACTAGGGGGCTTGCAAAGTCCAAAAAACTCACCAATATGTCGTTTTCCAATGGCTAGTAACGGTTAAAATTTTTTGAAAAATTGCACCAGTCAAGGGCGTAAAACACAGTGTTGCAGCCGCGAAATTTAGAAATGTGTGTAACGGCTAAAAAATTTGAAATTTCACGAGCGTGATGATTTAGATCACCCCCGTGATTTTGATACAAAAATCTTTGAGAAAACCAAGCTTTATGGACATAGGATCGTGGGGGTCACGAGGCTGATTTTGTCAGCAATATCGAAATATTTAGTATTTTTTGAAAAACATTTAATTTCCCAGGGGTGATGACACAGATCAAGCCCGCGATTAAAGAAACAGAAGAGTTAGGTAAAAAGTAGTCATATCGCGGTCGCGATTAAGCATGTCGTGCCCGTGAATTACGAGTCAAAAACTTTTAAAAGGGTTTTAAGATTCAAAAACAATTTTTCAAGCTTCAAAGTGTTCCAAACTTGTTGTGTGACTTAAATGTACTCCTTTGAACTTATGAAAAGCAAGATTAAGGAGCAAATCCATGTTTATTGCATATGAAAGAAGGAATCACAAAGGAAAAGCATGAAAATCAAAGGTTGCTTCCATCTAGCATCCCTAACTCACTCTTAATGAAGTTCATACGTTCTCATTTAGAGGTTTTGTGAAAATATTGGCGAATTGGTTAGTAGTATCAATGAATTCTAATACTACATCACCCTTTTGTACATGATCTCTGAGAAAATGATGTCTAATGTCTATGTGCTTGCTCCTAGAGTGTTGAATGGGGTTCTTTGAGTGATTGATGGCACTAGTGTTGTCACATTTGATGGGAATGCATCCAACATCTAGTCCAAAGTCTCTCAGTTGTTGTTTCATCCACAAAACTTGTGATTAACAATAACCCACTGCTATATATTCGGCTTCCACGGTTGATAAAGCAACACTAACTTGTTTCTTTGAACATTAAGAAACCAAGCAACTGCCAAGTAATTGACAAGTGCCAGAGGTACTTTTCCTATCCATCAAACTACTGGCATAATCCGAATCCAAGTATCCCACTAAATCAAATGCAACACTCCTAGGATACCATATTCTTAAATGCATTGTGTCATGCAAATATTTCAAAATCCATTTGACTACATGCATATGAGACTCTTTAGGACAAGATTGAAAATGAGCACTCAAGCATGTAGCATACATAATATCGGGTCTAGATGAAGTTAAGTAAAGAAGTAAGCCAATCATACTATAGACACCTAATTTTTGGATGCAGGAATGGGGATACGGCTCGGAGGCCCTATGATGATAGCATATGCTTTAATTAGCATAAGTTAAATGATGTTGGCTTCTTGCTAATCACTTTGTTATTTTTGAAAATGTTTTGAAACTTTAAAACCCCGTTTTGAGTCAAAACTAGCTTGTTTTAAACCTAATCGTGCAAAATGCAGGCGGTTTTGGCCATAACTTCTTGTATGAGTCTCAAAATGGCCTGAAACTTAAGTTTAATATAGATTTGGCCATTCTGCACATTTTTATCTCTAATACAGTTTTTCAGATTTGGAAGTTTTAGGCCTCAAACGGGCCTTGGAAGGGCTAGACATCACCCAAAGGCTTCCAACGCTTGGAGTGGCATTGACCCTTCCCAACGCCACTTGAAGTGGCGTGGACATCCCTAGGCAGTCCAAATTGTAGATTTTGACCCGTTTTCAAACTCCAAATTGTCGGATAAGGCTAGGCTTCGTTCTAGATCAGTTTTCAAGCTAGAGATGAGATAAAAAATGGTGATTATTATCTATTTATCATTTACTATCATTATCTCTTGACTTTTAATGGATTTTTCATTGAAATATCACTTATGAAAATGAATTTCCATTACTTATCTTTATTGAAGATCTATCTACGAGATTGGTCAGACGAATTTGACTCCCTTAAAGCCCAAGAATGTGGTTATGTTCAGAAGATTAATCCCTAAGAATGGGTAAACATCAACTTGAATTTAGATAGGGATAAGAATTCAATGACTTGAACTCATCTTATTATCATTTTGTGCCTATAAAAGGCATTGTTTACTCCTTGAGAAGGAGGGTAGCTGATAAGTGCATAGAAAATTCATTTTTTAATTTTACTTAATTCTAAACTTAGGTATTTGGAAGTTAAAATCAATTTACTGCAAAGATTTTGACTTAGAAACCCTAGGTAACCTTTGCATAAGAGTTTTTTTGGTGTTTCTTGAGAAGATTACGGCTTGCTCATTAATTTTCCTTGGTGATTTGCAACAACGAAGCTTATTCAACAACATCCTTTGGGGGTGTCAAGTGTTAGTCTAAATGTACCTGACTAATGCGGCCCTACAGCATGGGATCAATTAGGGTTTGAGAAGAGTGACCTTTGACTACTACCTCTGTTTAAGAGATGTTGGTGCATCGATCTAATTGTCCCTAATTGATGCTAAGATGGCCCTAGAATATGGTAAACATCAAGGACTCGTCAAGAGCAAAGACATGGGATAGGGACATGAGGATGACTTATTGCTTGGTTTGGATGTTAAGAGCTTGTTGCTATGCAAACGCATACTATGTCAGTAATAGCATCCCCTGTTGATGCGAAGGACCAAACCCAATTTCTAGGAATCTTGACTTGCCAAAAGAACACGTGTGTGGGAAAAATAAGGTTGGAAGGTCTACCACATGGTAGTAAGTGTGATTGACTAATGTTTGTTACTTGTGTTGATTGCTTCGTGCATTCATGCATCCTTGCATACATAGCATATCATGCTAACCCCTTGTTTTGCAGCAACATAGAGTCCTCCAAAAAGTCTTGAGCAAGACAAGCCCGACGCCTAGTTCGAAACGCACCACCACCAACTTTGAAAGCACCTACTTCCCCAAACACCGTGGCCAGGTTGAATGAGGATGTCTTGAAAGCCTTGTAAGAGATGATGGATAAGACCATCAAGAAAGCTTTTGAAGAGTGGGATGAATGGAGGAAGGATGAATCTGAAAGCAGTGATGGGGAAAGGGATGAGGAAAGACACCCTGATAAAGAAGCCCTGAATACTTTGACTAAGAATATGGAGAAGCTCCAAGAGATGGTCAAGAGCAAAGGCCAAGATTTTGATTTTCACAACTTAGGCTTATATGGGATAATTGGACTATCACCTAAGTTTAGAATGCTTCATGTGCCAAAGTTCAATGGAGCTGGGGATCCAAAATTGCATCTCAAGCAGTACATAACCATCATGTCGGCAACCACTTTGAATGGGGAGCAAAAGCTGGGTTTGTTTCTTTTGACCTTGGAAGGGCTAACATCTGATTAGTACCATGCTCAACTGGTGACTGTCAAATTTGACTGGAAGGCTATTAATGAGGCTTTTAGGGGCCAGTTCTCCTATAATGCTTCCCTAGAAGTCTCCTTGAGAGATTTGGAGATGACAAAACAAAAGGATGGTGAGACATTCTCTAAGTTCTTGATTAGATAGAGGAATAAGGCTGCCTTGATGCCTAACAAGCCCTCAGAAATGGATCAGGTCCGGATCATTGCAAGACATGTGCATGCTAGTTAGGTAGAGAAGCTTCAGCTTATGAATCCAAGAAACTATGTTAAGCTCTATGATGACGGGCTCTAAGTTGAGGAGATGGATTTTGAGAAGAAGAAGACGTACAAGGCCAGTTCAAGTCTCTCACAATCAGTCCACTAAGATGGTAGAAGTCAATGCAGTCAAGACCACTCGCCGTTTCTTAAACTTCAACAAGCCACTCTCAAAAGTCTTTGAAAAGCTAGAAAAAGAAGACCTTTTGAAACAAGAACTAGCAAAAACCCCACCAAACACGAACTCACCACAATACAACCCAAATGCCTTTTTTCGTTTCCATCAAGTACAAGGCCATTCCACTAACAACTACATCAAGCTTAAACACTCCATCCAAGACCTAATAGATAAAGCGAAAGTCATGGACCTTGATTCGAGAAACCCAAGCACAAAAGTAACCCATTACCAAGCTACAATAATGTACCACCCAGAATTAGCTGCATTGAGACTGGACTGGCTGAAGAAGATGTATGGGCCTCCTTTGAAGACTTAGATGAAGCATGGGTTAATGTGGAGGAGGAACCTGAGTTAGAAAAGGGAGCTCTCGAAGAATCTTGGAATTCCTTTTTGAAGACCAAGGAGGAGCTTGATGATGAATAAGAGTATGTGGAAGATCTCCTAGGCCAGCCCTCTGGCAAGTTTGACTTCAAAGCTCTAAATCCAAAGCACCCACCACATGCTACCCCTCTAGGAGATATTGAGCCTACATGGGGACCTGAATTTGATGTTTATGACAAAAACACTCCATGGCCCAAGGGATGGGGTAAAGATGTGAAAGATTGGGATAAGGCTGAAGCATGGCAACAATTCTTAAACAGGGAGGATGTCCCAACTTCCATTGAGAAAGATATCTGGGCCTTATGCGAGGTAGTAGGTGGAAAACTTTCATTTTTAAAAGATGAGGTTGATTCGTACAAGATCCAAAGTAAGAAGGATGGCAAGATCAGGGATTGCTTCAAATTCGATGCATGGTATAACTTTGATGAAGATGAGTTTATGATTGACAATGTAATGAGGATCGACAATGCTGCACCTGCTTTGGTTACTCGAAGTGGGAGAGATTTTCAAAGGAAAGACTTGGGGGAATTAAGCAAGTCACCAGAAGAAGAGATAAAGAAAGAAGCCACCGCTGCTGACATTATGACCGATCAACTCAAAAAGACTAAGACTAATACAAGCATATGGGACTTACTTGTTTCATCCGAGTCTCATAGGCAAGCTTTAGTCAAAGCCTTGACTCATATCCTAGCTCCGGAGTCCACAACACCTAAAGAAGTGGTTAGGTTGATGACTGAAAAGAAGAAAGGGGAGATTACTTTCTCTGATGAATATTTGCCACTAGAAGGAAGAGACCATAATAAGGCGTTGTTCATTGCTACTGAAGTAAATGGCAAGCGAACTTCATGTGTAATGGCAGATGATGGCTCATTCATTAATGTGTGCCCATTTAAGATTCTTTCAAAAAAGGGAATAGGTAAAGAATTCCTGAAGCCCTCTGACTTGGTCATTCAAGCCTATGATGATTCTAAACATGTAGTTGAAGGGACATTTACTGCCAAGGTCAAGATTGGACCAATCTTCTCAGAAGTGGACTTTATTGTCCTATATATTCCCATGACTTTTGTTGTGCTCTTGGGATAACCCTTGTTTTATGCTCTAGGAGGAGTACCCTCCATAGTCTACCAGAAAATCAAGTTCCCCAATCAAGATGAAGTTCTGGCTATCTCAACTGAGCCAGTTACTTCAGTTGCTGTGCTCCGAGCCGCTCCTCAGGGGGTCATTTCCCCTATGGGCTTTCAGATCATGGGTATCTTTAATAGGCCAAGCAATCCTGCTGTCAACCAGATGATGAAGAATATGGAGTATATGCCTGCATTAGGGCTGGGAAGAATCAACAAGGAATCACTCAGCTGCCAGATTTCAAAACCTAGACAATTAAAGAAGGCTTGGGCTATGTTGGCAATGAGAAGATCAAAACAGGGAAGGTCCTCGTAGATTTCTTTGTTCCTGAAAGTGGGATTCTCTACCCAGGTAGGCTGAACTGGTGGACATAGGGAAGATCCAAGTGCCATGTTTTGAGATTTTCAGGGAGTTGTTGGATACCCAAGCTGTGGAAAAGTTGTTGATAGAAGGAGTCCAAAGAATCAAAGATTGAAGAGTTGATCGAGGAGGCTGATCCAGTTCTAGTTGTAATGTTTGAGTTAGATGAGTTTATAGAAAGTTCATTAATGAGTCTGTTTTATGAAGAGTCTGATCTTGATGTAATAGTGTCCGATCTGTTTGAGGACAATTCTGATTTCCTTTCAAAAGTTAATGATATGAATGCTGATTTTGCTTACTTGTATGATGTTTTACCTAATGGCACTGTGCATTACATAGATCATACCATAAGCATTTTTGACATTAATTCTATGCAAACTCATTTTATTAATCTTGGCACAAAAGATAATCCAAAGGAAATAGCACTTGCATTTGATATTATTGCTAATGAGAGAGAAAATTTTGAAAAAATATTAAATAAAAGAAAAGGAGTATTTGCATGGACATATGATGACATGCCAGGTATCGATAGAAGCATTGTAAAACATTGTATCCCTATAGATCCAAACAAGAAGCTAGTTGAAGACTTAAACCAGAATGGGTGAAGCTTATCAAGGAAGAAGTTGAGAAGCAAATCAAAGCCAGGTTTCTAGGAGTTGTCAACTACCCGGAATGGCTAGTCAATATAGTCCCGGTACCTATGTGGGTAGACTACAGAGATCTGAACAAAGAATCAATAAAGGATGATTTCCCAATACCCCACATTGATGTTTTGGTTGATAGTGGTGCATCAACCATCATGTATTCCTTCACTGATGGGTTTGCTGGCTACAATCAAGTCATGATGGCACATATAGATAAGATCAAGATAGCCTTCATCATGAAATGGGGTATCTATTGCTATAAAGTCCTACCATTCAGATTGAAGAATGCGGGGCCAACCTACCAAAGGATGGCCACAACTCTGTTCCATGACATGATGCACAAAGAAATTGAGGTCTACATGGATGACATGATGGTCAAGTCATTAACCAGGGAAGGACACTTTCAAGTGTTAGATCGATTCTTGGCAAGGGTTGAGAGGTACAATTTGAGGCTCAATCCAAAGAAATGCATCTTTGGAGTAACTTCTAGGAAGCTCCTTGAGCACACGTTGTGAGCCAGAGAGGAATCGAAGTGGATCCAGACAAGGTGAAGGACATTCAAGAAATGCCAGCACCCAAGATTGAGAAGGAAGTTAGAGGTTTTCTATGGAAGGTCCAATACATTAGCAGGTTCATCTCTAGATTAACTACGATCTGTGATCCCATCTTCAAGCTTCTTAGAAGGGGTCAGAGGATAGAATGGGATGAACAATGTCAAATAGCGTTTAACAAGATCAAACAATACTTGATAAGCCCACCTGTTCTGCAACCACCAAGGGCAGGAAAGCCATTAATATTGTATTTTGGCCTTGGAAGATGATGCTATAGGGGCCATGATCGCACAAGAGGATGAAGAGGGGGTTGAGCACACTATCTACTATCTTAGTAGGAAGCTGTTATCCTACGAAGTAAAATATGACATTGTTCAAAAAACCTGCTTGGCGGTGATATGGACAACAAGGAAGATGAGATACTACTACCAATCCTATAGAGTTTAAGCTATGGCAAAGGTTGATCCGCTATGGTATTTGTATGAAGCTCCAGTTCTAGTGGGAAAGCTTGCTAAATGGTTGATGTCAATGACAGAGTTTGACATCCAATACTTAACCAATAAGACCATCAAAGGGAGAGCTGTAGTAGAGTTTCTAGCCCTTAATCCTATAGAAGGGCAGGAAACATGGGAATATGATTTCCCTGATGAGTCTTTAAACTTTATTGAAGCAAATAGGTGGAAGCTCTACTTCAACGGGGCAGTCAACCAAAAAGGAGTTTGAGTGGGGGCAATCCTGATCACACCAGAGGAAGAGAACATCCCTTTGGCCAAGAAGCTGGATTTCAAAGTTACTAACAATATGGCAGAGTATGAGGCATGTGTGTTCGGTTTAGAAGCAGCAATTGTAGCAGGAGCAAAGAATCTCACCATTTGTAGGAACTCAATGCTTCTAATCAACCAAGCCTCTGAGAACTGGGAGGTTAAAGATGAGAAGCTAAAGCCATATGCTTAGTACATTCATATGCTCACCCTGAGTATTGTGAATTGTACTTTTACACACCTACCAAGGGAAGAGAATCAAATGGCTGATGTACTTGCAACCCTAGCATCTATGTGGGATAATCTAGAAGATGTAGCTATGGAGCCTCTGGTGATGTGCAGATCAAGGATTCCTTGTTACCAGGGGGAACGGGTAATGACTGTATATATGCCAAAGGAAAAGCCGTGGTTTTACGAAGTTCTAAGATTCCTAGAGAAGGGAGAATACCTAAAAGGAGCTTTAGGAAAGAACAGGCATGCTTTGAGGGTTACATCAAGGAATTACACTTATCATGAAGAGATGCTATACAGACGAGCTCCAAACAAGATACTGCTTCGATGCCTTGATCAAGATGAAGCAAAAGAAGTTATGAGAGAGATCCATTCTGGGGTTTACGGGCCTCATATGAATGGGCACACCTTAGAAAAGAAGATAGTTCGATAAGGGTACTACTGGGACTCTATGGACAGAGATTGTATAAAGCAGGTCAGAAAGTGTGATGAGTGCCAACTTCATGGAAATCAGATCCATCTGCCACCTACTGAACTGTACAACTTAACATCTCCTTGGCCTTCGACATCATCGGAGAAATATGTTGTCCTTAGTGGCATCAATCCATCTTATTATGAGTTTAACAACCTTTTATCTTTGTCTAACTAAGTTCCCAAGTGTGTAGGTTGCCTATCATAAAGCACAAATCTTATTTTGGAAGATTCTTGTAAATCACGCCCGTGATCAGGCAGATCGAGTACGTGGCATTATATCGCTCCCGCGATATTGGAATCGCCCCTATGATTGACGACACATCACGCATACGATATAAAAATTACACCCAAGACCAAGGAACACACTTTTGGTCAAAACTTCGAAGGTTCTGGATCCTTGGATCCCGCCCACGATCATTCAAATCACCCCCGCGATTTAATGGAAAGAAGGCTGTTTTTAAAGGCATCTCTGGTCCCTATATTGTGCTTGCAACACATTGAATCACCCCTGCTACTCAATCAAACATGAAGCCATCTTTATGGTATTCTCTAGATCGTCATGTCGCGCCAGCGATGGAGCAAATCGCCCCCGTGACTTAAAAGAAGATCTTAGAAGAAACTAGCAGTTGGGAAGCTTTACGAATATCACGCTCGTGAGACTTGGTACCGCACCCGTGATCTAACAGTTTTCGATACATTTAATGCAAAAGTAACTAAACGTTAGAAACACTTGTAGGGTTGTTTCTACCAGCTAGTTTTGGGTATTTTGGCTATAAATACCCTTCATAAATGTCCCTCAATAAGTGACATTAATTCTTTGATAGCCAAACTCTTGTAAATTTATTTCGCATCTTTGTGATCAATTCTTGTTTAGTTTTGGGTAGCTAGAACTCTAGAGCATTTGTTGCTTGGGTTGAGTGAATTAGTTATCCATTGTACTAGTGTCAATTCTTTGTGAGTTGGGTAAACACTAGGGTTGGTTTGGTGAGTTAGCCATTTGTAAAACTCATTGTAAAGGTTTGGGATAGCCTTGAAATCCCTTGTGTAACCATTGTGGTTTAGTGGAACCCCAAAGAGATCTTTGGGAGAGTGGATGTAGGACAAGT
>CANYLF011962344.1:0-13496 GCA_948193215.1 Bocquillonia castaneifolia
ATTACCATTTACCACCTCCAACTTTTATTTCTTTCAATTACACCCCTACTACTCATAATCACCAATGAATCAACCTCAATTAACAAAATCAATATACTAATGCTGTCAATTAACCACTAATGCATGTAATTAAATTTGGGGTTGTGACAGTTCCCCAACTCGTCTACCAATCCTTGGGCATAGGCGCTCACATCAGCAAGCTTGCCCTCAGAGCTAGAGGACCCATCAGTAATGGTCTTCAGCAGCTGAGAGCGAGTCTTCGTAGGCGTAGCTGTTGTCTTCATTCCAGCCTTTACCAACCTTTTTCTCTTGAGGCTCGCCTTTGAAGGTTTCTGTTGAGAAGCCTCAGGAACAGTTGACTCCACAGGAGGAGTTGGTTCAGGAACTGCAGATGAAGTCGCTCCTGGAGGTGGGGTAGTTGAAGGGTTCACCGTTTCAGTCCCTCCTACTACGGCCATCATCGCAGCATAGTTGATTTCGGCATCTATACAAGAATAAATAAAATAAATATAAGTACAAGGGAGAAAAGAGTAAATACCATTTGACGGTGAGTGGCTGGGTTCGCTAGCTTCAGTTCCTATGCTAGTCTCCTCCTCATCTGAATCCTTGTCAGATTCATCTCCCAACTGGGGGCCAAAAGGTTTGGTTTTGGGTGTGTAATCCTCCCCATAAAGATTTTTTTTTAGAAGGGTTTCAAGGTGAGTTTTGGGGAGTTCTGCTAAGAATTGGGCGACCTCCACAGAGGCGCTGGCCAATGTCCTCACTCGCCTAGGCTTCTTGAGTGGGACAGACCAGCTACTAGGGATTTTACCTCACCCTGCTTCACAAATCACTATGTAAAAATTATCTTTCCACCCTTTCAAGTGGTTTTTAAGACCCTCAAACCTCTTCCTAATCGTCTGAAAGGTGACATACTCAGAAGTGCCTACTCTCTCCACCACGCTATATGCGTTTAGGAAGATTTCAAGGGTCAAGGTATAGCCTTTTGGTTGGCACATGATGGAAGTGGTGGTAAAGAGTTTATAGGCATTGGGATGAAGGCGAGACAAAGGACATTGAATAGTTTCTAAAATTTTTTGGAGAGTAGGGTCTAGGGGGAACCTAAGGCCACTTTCCATAGATTTCTTATAAACTATTTGTTCATTGGAACCTAACGTTTAGTTGGCAAAACTACCCTCCTTAGGTAATTTCACTGTGTAGCCCTCTAGGAGACCGCCATACCTAGTGATAAAAAGGTTTAGGTCGGACTCTATCTATTTGGCGGGGTGCAGGTCCACTTTATCAATGGGCTGTTTTTGGGCCATGTGTTTAATTTTAAAGCCTGGAGGAGGAAAAGGTTGGGGGGCGACTTCTGTGGTATTATTACTAGCACTAGAAGACTCGGTATCACTATCTGAAGGGTTGTACGGTTTATCGTCTAATGGAAGAAAGAGGCGAACCGTCTTTAAACGTTTTGGGTTTATGGAGCTGGAGGTGTTTTATGCTGTTGAGGTATTTGTCTGAGGTGGTGGCCTTGGGCGATTGGGCTGGTTAACACTGTTTGACGAATCATAAGACACTAAGATGACAGAGGGTCTAGCTTGGGGGGTTGAGGTAGGAGATGAAGAGGTTGATATGTAAAAAGAGGGGATCACCATTAATAGCCTAAGTCCTACCCAGAAAAGTCCTAAACCATTATTAGAAAGAGGAAAACTCATTGTTATCGCAAACAACAAAGCATAAACAACAGATACATTCCAGTCACATAAGCATACTTTCAAGTAAGTATTTTATCATAAATTTGAAGGGCACATCAACAGACCCCTTAAGTTAAGGGCATTTGGCCAGAGCACATGGGTAATGTAACACAGTAAATAACAAACGATAACAAACCATACGTTTAGATAAAATCTTTATTTAAATCACCAAGTCCCAGGCAATATCAAGAGTACAGATTGCATCAGAATACATTCATGGATTAAAAAGGTTCGAATAAAATAGAAAATACCAGAAAAAGAAAACTTCCTTTCGTTGAAGAAGCGTTTCGGCTAGCTCTGTAAATGGCTTGCCGGTAGAAATAGAAACATCGTTGAACAGACGAAGTAATGGTGACCTGAATCTGGGAACTTTTGATGATCGTTGGAATAAGAAAAATTCAGATCTGTGAGAGAGAGAGGAGATGAAAAGTTCTGATTTTTGAAATGGTTAAGATATATAAAAATAGGGAAATTGAAAGGTTTTTGTTTGGGAGATGTGTACAGTTTCTTTTTGTGAACTGAACTGATGTGACTGCCTAGTGAGGCACGTGTCAGCAGACGCCATTTGACATTTATGATCACTTTTTGCATTCTCTAACACTCGCCCATATAACAGTTATCTTCTATGGTTGATGTGTTCAATAGAGGCGATTCTCTCAAAGTTATGCTTTTAGAAAGATCGCCCATATTTCTCTTAGAAATATCTAAAAAACGGCTCTCCTTTGTTCAAAAGAAACGTAACCGCAAGACGGTTCGCCAAAGAAGGAAATCACCCTTAAGCTAAGTCTTTGACATTAACATTGCTGGGGGGGGGGGGGTGTGTGTACTTGTGATACGAATCACTACCCTAAGCCCAAAAAGCTCAGAGGACCCATTGCATGCTAGGCTCACATTAGCCTATTATATGTCCTGACACCTTGAATCCGAAGTCAAGGGGGACTCTCATCATAAGGGAGGTTCCTAATCCTAGGGGGACTCTGACTCATTACAGCAAAGGAGAACTCCTAAGCCTGCTAGGACAAGGATTCCTAGGCTCAAGGGGATTGCTTCAACCACTATATAAACCCCTGCCATCCAGGGGATCAGGTATCGTTCTCTCACTCACATATCCTTATAACTCTCAAAAGAATATCTCTAACTTAAGCATCGGAGTCAGACCCCGGAGACCACCCTAAGTCTGCCCTTGTTTTGCAGGTTCCGGTGACTTAGTGCAGCTCAGGTGACATTCAGGCAAGTGAAACGTCTTGAACGTTTCAGGAACCATCCCTCAGAAATTAAGTTCTTTGAGAGGAATAGTTGAGATTGATCTCTCACATAATAATTTGTCTGGCAAGATTCCTGATTATCTAGGAGGGCTTCCATTTTTGCAACTGTTGAATCTCTCTTTTAACAATTTTGACGGTGAAGTTCCAGAAACTGGTATCTATAGAAATGCTAGTGCCACATTTTTTATTGGAAGCGAAAAGCTTTGTGGAGGAACACCTAAATTGAAGTTACGTGCCTGCATTGTGTTGCGCTCCAAAAAAAGAGGAATGCCTTTAGTTCTTAAAGTAGTTATTCCATTAATTGTTGTTGTTGTATGCTTAGCACTGTTAGCAATTGTGTTATATCTTCGGTGTTGTAGAAGTAAATCCAAGGTCAGGCCTCCTAAGGCAGTCCTCAACAATCAATTTCTCCATATTTCTTACCAGGAACTTCTTCATGCAACTAATGGTTTTTCTGATACCAATTTGATTGGCTTTGGAAGTTACGGGTCAGTGTATACAGGATTTCTTCAACAAAGTCAATCTTTAATTGCAGTAAAAGTTTTCAATCTTCAACACAGAGGAGCCTCAAAGAGCTTCATATCTGAATGCAGAGCTCTGAAAAATATCCGCCACCGAAATCTCCTGAAGATAATTATTGAGTTGATGCCAGTGTGGATTATCAAGGCAATGACTTCAGAGCTGTAATCATTGAGTTGATGCCAAAAGGGAGTTTAGAAAGCTGGCTGCATCCACAAGAAGTCGCAGATTATGAAGATGAACTGAGAAGGCTTACTTTTGAGCAGAGACTAAACATTGCAATTGATGTTGCTATTGTAGTTGAGTATCTTCACTGTCATTGCCAACCACCAGTCATTCATGGGGATCTCAAACCAAGCAATATTATTCTTGATGATGATATGGTTGCTCATGTAGGTGATTTTGGACTTGCTAAGGTCCTTTCAAAGGTTTCAGATAGTGCACAGGATAATCAATCTACCTCAGATATTATAAAGGGATCTGTCGGCTATATTCCCCAAGGTAAAATGATGATAGAGTATTTTATGATTTGCTATAATATTATGCTTTCTAAATGACTGCATGATTTTTTTTCCTGAAATTCTTTAAGCAGAATATGGGATGGGTGAAGGAGTATCTATTCAAGGAGATGTATACAGCTTTGGGATACTCATGCTGGAAATATTTACAGGAAGGAGACCGACTGATGACTTATTTGAAGGGGATCTGAACCTTCACAGCTTCTGTAGAACTGCGGTGCCTGAGCGAGTGATGGATGTTGTGGATCCTTTGCTGTTACTTGAAGAAACTACAGCATGGAATAAGGTGCAGGATTTGTTGGCCTCAGTGCTGAGAGTTGGAATTTCTTGTTCAATGGAAACACCAATGAATCGGATGGATATAAGAAATGCTGTCAGGGAATTGTACTCGGCAAAGAATTCCTATGAAAGAAATGGCACAGCAGAATAATTGCAGAGGGATGTTTGTTATAATCTTATTACAGATCTAGTGTAAAATATTTATGCGCCGTAAAAATAAATTCATGATAATTCTTTAGCATTATTGTTTGGCAATGCCTAGAACATCCTTTAAAAATAAGAGAGATGATATTATTAATAGTTGCAAGGGGTATAAATAACCATTTACAGCTCTTTTCCTCTTTATTGTGTAATGAATGTAGCTTCAATTTTTTTTCCTTTTAAGAACAATTTGATTTCTTGTTTCTGAAAGAAGAGTCACTGTTATTTTTTTTAGTTAATTAATGAAATTTGAAAATGATTTAAAAAACTCTTGACTTGGACACCCAATTTTAATTAAAAATCTTAGTTTTGTTTTAAATTAAACATTAAACTATAAAATTTATATTTAAAATAAATTACTTATCAAAAAAATATTTAAAATAAATCATATTAAGAAGTTAAATCTGTGAATCTGAAGATTTTGAGGCTGCTCAAAGGATCAGCGATTCCCTTTCCTCTTCTGATCAGTACCGGATTGCTCTCTCCACACCACAATCACTAAGTACCAATCATTGATGTGCTGTCTTATTTTATTTTAAATTTACAGTAGTAATTTGATTTTCTAACTAACATCTTGCAAAAAAAACCTATAAAAATCTAAAAGAAAGAACACGTGCTTTTTTTTAATTAATAGTTGAACAATCGTTTAATAGCTGAACATGACACTACACAACTCGGTCAATTTACGTGTTTTTTTGTGAAAAAAAAAAAAAAAACAACTGGTAACTCGTTCATCATGGAATGATTAATTGTACAAAGTTCTGATCCTTAGCAAAAACAATTTGGAAGGTAAAATCCCACGTACACATGTTTATTCAATAATAAATAATTTAATAAGAATTAATAATTTTTCCATTATTTTTTTATAATTATTAACAAATTAGTTTATTTTAGATAATTATTTTCTTAGTTTATTTCACTCTCCTGATAATTAGTTCACAAATTAAATATATATAACTTGAAACAAAGAATAAATAAAGTTAATTAATGCAACATAAATTCTTAAAAAATGGAAAAATTGATTCTAATTAACAAGAGAGATTTTAAACCTAAAAACAAAAACAAAAAAAGAGCAAATTGATTTTGTGAACAGAAATTAGGAGGCAAATTGGTCCTTGTCCTTGTCCTTGTATTTGCATAGCAAGCCTAGTGAGTAAGTAACCTTGTAAGTGGTTGTGGGAGTGTATAATATTTTCTGGAACGTTAATACTTCTAGACGGTTCATATATATATATATATATATATATATACACTTCAATCTTTTAAGGGTTAGATTAAGAGTGTTGATTTGGGCTTTTCATGCATGTATTTATTTAAAGGTGCCTTTTCAGAATTACTCATTTTTTTAAAAATAACTGTGGCTAGCACAGTTTTGACTTTTCCATTTTTAAAAATATAGTTGACTTTTTTTATTTATAGATGTAGAGTTTCTCCTGTTTTATTTATAAAAATACCTATTCTACTTAAACTACAATTTTTTCTTGTGTCTCCATTACTAACACCCCAACAATAGCAACACATCTTTTCCTGCCATCAAATCTTGCAAGCCGCCTTGCCTATCGTCGTCAACCTCAATGAAAACGTAGTCGACTATAACTGATTGCCCGATTTGCCAGTATCGGTGACTGTATATAGCCACTATTAAGAAAAAAACAATTATCAAGAAAAAAAAAAGCTGCTGGGCGTAACCTAAATTTTGTTTTACTAGATTTTTGTGGAATTGTGGATGATTAATTACTATAGACTTTTTTTTTTATCAATATTATAAAAGGCGTATTTGATGTTTGATGTTTAGATTTAGGTGTGTTTGATATTTTTGCTTTTAGATATGGCTTTTGTGTACGTCAGATTTGTACCAATAACATGCTTATAAGTTATTTGTTGAAATTCCACAACCAATTATTGTCTCGTGTTATATGATTATTTGTGTCTTTGCATGTCCCAGTTTTATAAATTTTATTTCTGAATGTAGAATAATGAACTTGCCCTATTGTATGAGCACCTTTAATTATTCAATAAATAAGAAGCCAACAAGTATGATTTCAAGTACGTACCTGTCAAAGTAAACATAATAACCATATATGTTTCTACTAATATATGTTGCTGTGAATTTGCTTCAATACATTATCATCATTATTATTGTTATTAGAATTAGATTTTAAGTCTTCTTTTCTAATTGCATAATTTGTCATGCGTAAAGTATATTTTCGATAAACTTCCCATGTACTTCCAATATACCTGACTAATAAAATTCAATAACTATTAGAAAATATTGTAACTTTTTTTTCTAATTGTATAATTTTATATTTTTGATGAAATGCATTTTTTTTTAAATGCAGAAGTGGTAAATATATCAGTTTTGATTTATTACAATGGAGAATCGGATGAAGAATTCAACTTCAAGAAATTTAAAGTCAACGGGTTTGATTTTATTCTTATTTTGATTTTTTAATAGTATATGTTTAATATATTTTTTAATATCTTTTAATTGTTGTATATTTATATTGAACAAATAGAATGTGAGGAATGCTCTTGAAGATGATGTTGATAAAAAAAAGAGAGATTATATATATAAATTGTTTGATAAATGGTTCAATAAAGGTTTATTAAAGAGGTTAGTTAATTAATTTTTTGAATTAATATTTAAAGTAAAAATTAATCTTTTTATTATCTCATGTTTACTTCTTTAAATTTTTTTCAGATTGAAGAAGTACAATCTAAAAAATGCTGTAATTTCCGTAAATTCAATTCTGGTTGTTTAACAGTCGATAACAAAATGGTTCTATACATTAAAGATTCCAGGAGAGCTCTTGCTTGATTCAGTAATCTTTGAATTTACTTTCAGTAAACTTCCTGTAAACTTTATATATACTTGCAGTAATGTTTGCATATATTTCAGTAATCTTCAATACTTGCAGTAATCTATGGATATACTTTCAGTAAACTTTGCGTATAGTTAGAGCAATATTTGTAAATATTTGAGTTAATATTTGCATATACTTAGAGCATACTTGCAGTAATCTTTGAATATTGAATTTACTTTAAACTATTAATCTTTGAATTTACTTTCAATAAACTTGCAATAATATTTATATGTACTCACAATAATGTTTGCATATGTTTCAGCAATCTTTCAATACTTGTAGTAATTTTTGGATATGCTTCCAGTAAAGTTTGCGTATACTTTGAGCATACTTGCAATAATCTTAGCATATACTTGTAATAATCTTTACGTATGGTTTCAGTAATATTTGCATATATTGAATTAACCTCTACATTTACTATAAGTTTACTTTCAGTAATCTTTAGATATACTTTCAGTAATGTTTGTATATACTTGTAGTATACTTTTAGTAATCTTTGAGTAAACGTTCAGTAATCTATGCATATAGTGGACACTATAAGAAAATAGGTAATCTGCGACGGCCATAACCGTCGCAGAAAACTGAACGTCCGTTGCTGAACACAATCTACAACCGATTCTACGATCGATTCTACGATGGAGAACAACAGTCTGTAAAAACCTTGATGCAGATAATCTGCGATGGAATAATAGAGTCCCTCGTACGTTCCTTTTGGTTACAAATTCCAAGAATGTGGACGACGATCTGCGACTGCAAATTTCATCGCGGAATATCTGCAACGGAGTTTTCTATCACAGATTAAAAAAATTAATGATAAAAAGAGCGGAGCAAAAGTGAAACTTTCATCGACAAAAGGCGTCTGAGGGGATAAATCTTGTGGATTTTGCAAAGTTTGTTTTACATGATGCTATGTGGAACCCAGCAGTTGAAAGACAAGCCATAGGCCGTGCTTACAGCCTTGAACAGGAAAAAGTTGTGTATATTTACATCTCTAGCATTAGGAACAAAGGAACAGGTTTGGATGTACTAAAGGTCCCTACTATTCTTATTTTAGATGAAGGTCACACTCCGAGGAATGAGAACACAGATATACTTGACGTAGTAGTATATTAGTATTCTCATTTCTTGGAATTGAAAATCTAGTTTATCTCGTATTATTATAATGAGAACTATAGGAAAAAAAATCAGCTAAAGAACCAATCTTTCCTTTTAATAGCCTCAAATCACAATAACTGGTAGCAAGAACAGCTAGTAGTGAAGCAATTCGAGACCGAAAGTGAATGGGGGAGGTTTTTAACTTGGTCTAGATTTTGATCTCCCCTTCTTTTCTCTCTTCCTATTTTAAGAGCAACCTCTCATCACCAATGCTTCTGCTGCTGCTCCACCTGCATTATTCATCTTTTCTTTCTTTCGTTGTCCATAGCTACGCAACACATTAGTTTCCTCACTGAAAATTACTTCAACCTTCCCATGAAGTAGAGTAGTTTCAAGGAATTCAAACTCCTCAGGAAGTGATCTCAACAACATCAAAGCCTTATCTTTATCATTAAAAGTCACGTCCAAATTCAATAAATCAGTAACTAACTGATTAAAGTTGGTGATGTGATCATTCATGATAGTACCAGGAACATAATCTAACCGAAACAATCTTTTCTTCAAGTAGAGTTTATTCTTGCTGCTCTTCTTCAGAAACTTTTCTTTTAACCCCTTCCATAGTTTGTTAGCAAAAGTCTCCTTAGAGAATGGATACCTTTCTTCCCTAGAAAGACATGCTCGAATTGCACCACATATTAATCGGTTGATCGTCTTCCATTCTTTCTCCTCCATATCTTCCGGTTTCTGTTCTTCAATAGCAGCATCAAAACCTTGTTGAAATAAGGCATCTTGAAGCTCACTCTGTCACATGCCAAAATGGCCCTTGCATCAAATATCTCCACTCTAATTCTCTTATTTACCATAGGCATTCTTCCAACAAAAGTTGATGAAGGAGTTGTTATCGTTGTGGATATACTTGAGTTTACCATTTATGCTTCAAAAATATTATTTAATAGCTAAATGCGGTACAAACAACAACCAATAATTTTTCTGATATGGAAGATCAGACTACGCTACAACCATAGAGCATACTTAGAAAATTGGTCCTAATAATAGCCTAAGGATCTTTCTGATATGGAAGATCAGACTAAACCACAACTACAGAGCATATTCAAAGCCTTGGCTCTGATACTAATTGTTGTGGAAATTACCAAATAATTAGCTATTAAATAATAAATGAATACCGAAAATTTAACAAGATTTAGCTAATTATGCCTACGTCCTCAAACACTAATAAATAATATTTTACTATGTAGAAGAAATATTACAAGAGAGAAAGAAGAGAACAAATTAAGCCAAATGTGTAAAGACTTATTTGTGGGATGAGTAGATAACAAAGTGGGGCTTCCATTATATAGCCTTGGAAGATCCCACATGTTTACTATCTTTTCCATGTGGGAGAAAGACAATTCTACAAAATTCTCAAATCACCAATTTTTTCAATGTGGAATATGAGACAAAATCAACAAGAAGGAAGACTCGTTATTTTATTTAGTTAATTAACTAAATTAGAAAAATAATTTTGAAAACATTCCTAACTTACACACCCATTTTCATTAAAATCTTGATTGTGTTTTTAAATTACAAATTAAGCTGTAAGATTTTTATTTTAAAACAAATTGTATTAAGAAGTTAGCATTGCTTTTGTTTTCTCTGTTTTTTTTCTTTTACTTTAAATTTTTACTTTTAAAATAATAAATATTAAACATTTTAACCTTTATTTTTAATTATTGTTTTTATTATTTTTAATAAATATATTGAAATTAAAAATACAAATTTGAAATATCATAAAAAAATTTTAAAATTTCATTTTGTTTTAAAACTAAAAAAAAAAGTGATAGTAATTGATGTGGAAGGAGTTTCATCTCATTCCTTGCCAATTGGCACATTGGCCACATATGTCAATTATATGCATGGACTCATGTTAATTTTTTTTTTTTTTTTAAATTGAGATGGTACATCTATAAAAAAAGAAAAACTTGCTAAATCACATCTTTACTATGAGTTGCTAATCGGTAACCCAGGAGCAAGGATGCTCCAGTTTTTATTACTATAGGATATTTTTGCAAAAATCATGACCCTTAAATCTTTCATAGGATAAAACTGTAAAAGTATAAGATTTGTTATGCCTTTCTTTTTTTTTTTATAAGATTTGTTATGCCTTATCTGACATTATCTTTGTTTGGTAGCATTAATTCACGTGTTTTTATATTTGTACAGTGAAGTAATTTTTTTCTTTCTCTCCCTCACTCTTTAACACACAAATTCACAGAAGTGAACTCTTTTTTTTAATTAAACCACAGATACTATTAAATATAATAAATCAGTTGATATTAAAAAGCTTCTTTCATAATTCAAATGTTAAAAATTGTATCATTTATTTGATTTATTATTATTTGATGTAGTTAATTCATTCATTAATCATTATAAGTAATTGTAAAATTATATTTTTTGGAAAAAAATTGAAAATGTTATCTGTACATTATTTTAAGGTTATTTATCATTTAAAGATTATTTTCTTTAATTTTATTTTACTCAATTTTTGTGCATGAGTTACTAACAAATATAATATTTGGTGTCTGTTCTTTTCAATTTTTTTAACAAATTAAAATAAGAAATTATAAATTTGTATTTCTCTTTACCCTAAAGGAATTAAAAAAAAAAATATATATATATATATATATATATCTTATAAATTTAGAAAGATTATTAATTTAGCATATTGACTTGAGTAGGGATCGAAAAATTTATTATTTAATTAAGGTTATTAAAACTTATCAAATGTTTATTAATCAAGGTTATATTGTATAGTATTTTTTAAAATTTCATGTTATTAATTAATAAATGTTAAAGTTCAAAAAGAATAATAACAGTTATATAATAGTTTTTATGAATTGTGACTTTGGTTATTTAAATTAGTAAATATATAAATATACCTGATATGCATCTTTATTTTCCACAATGCCATAATTTTGTTGTATCCCTTTTTTTATGGGAAAATAGTTTGTTTTCATCAAAATTTAGATCAAATTGTCAATTTTATCCAAAACTTTAAAATTTATTAGTTTGTTCCAGCATCTTTGCATTTTGTGTCAGTTTTAACCAACTTAAAAATGACAAATGCCACGTATGTAAATGTCACATGCTCCTATTGTCAAGTTCGATCAAATTGATAAAATTTTAAAAGATGAGACTAAATTTGAAAATTTATTAAAAGTTGTGGCTAAAATTGATAATTTATTAAAAGTTGTGGCTAAAATAGTTTAGACATGTCATATGCCACGTAATCAATGTTACATAACACGTAATAAAAAACATACATCATTTCTAAGTTGGTTAAAATTGACACAAGGATGTAAGAACAAACTGACAAATTTTAAAGTTTTGACTAAAATTAATAATTTAATCAAAATTTTCACTAAAACAAACTATTTTTTCCTTTTTTTAACCATCTCACCAATTTTGATTGAACATATTAAAATTCACATCTGGTATTTGAATATGAAAGACATGGTTCCCACATTTAAATGACCCCTTATGTTCTTTTGTTATTTTACCATTGACATGGTTAGTGGTTACTTTTAGTAGTATATGCAGAAATGATACTTATGTTGTTTATCCTATATAGGAAAAATATCTTGTTTTAGTTAAAACTTTGATCAAATTGTCAGATTTAGTCAAAATTTTAAAGTTTGTCTTTTTGTTCTAACATCTTTATGTTTTATATCAGTTTTAGTCAACTTAAAAATAACGAATGTCATGTGTGCAAGTATACCACATGCTCCTATTATCAAGTTCGATTAAATTAAAAAAACAAAATTCAAAAAATGTGACTAAAATTGACAATTTATTGAAAGATGTGACTAAAATAGTTTAAACATGTCATATGACATGTAATCAGTTAGACATGACATGTAATCAAAAGCACAAATTATTTTTAAGTTGAATAAAATTGACACAAAACATAAAAATGTTGGAACAAACTGTCAAACTTTAAAGTTTTGATAAAAATTGTTAATTTGATCAAATTTTTGGCTAAAACAAACTACTATTTTCCTTTCTATATTTTAGTTTCTTTTAACAAAAATAAAATAAAATAGTTAGTTAATTGATTAGTACTAATTATTTAAATCATTAAAATCTATTTTAAAAATATAAATTTGAACACTTTTTTAATTCAAGTTTGTTTAGTTTACAATAGAAAATTTTTGAAATTTATTTACATCCAATAAAAAATTATATATTTTTTAAATTTAATATATCTAAATTAAATATAAATCAAATGTACATATTATAAAAATTATTTTTGAGTGTTAAAAGTATAAAATATTAAAATTTAAATATGTATACTTAAAGCTTAATGTAATTTATAAATTATTCCACTCCTTGTATCTTTTAATAATATTCCCCATTTATAAAAAAAGTATATAATTTATAAATATATATCTCATGTTTATATTGAATATGAATTTTTATGCATATAATTTATATCCTTAAATGTCATCGATAATAGTATCTCAAGCACTAAACTTCAAATTTCAATGTTAAGATTTGCATATTTGGTGTTCACTATTTTTATATTTATTTCGTGCATATAAAATTAATTTTTACATATTAATAATTTTAATTATGAAAACTACTTTTATATTTACAATATTTTTATTTTTGTAAAAGATAAAGTTAAAAAAATGTTTATCATTTAATGTGAAGCGTTATTTTAAATTTTTGTAATCTTGAATTTCAAAATTAAGAATACGATAGGCTTTTTTGATATTTGTATTTTTTTTTGTTTAGAAACTATTATGCTATATTCGCAAGAATTATGATTTAATAGTAACATTGTCGGTTTTGAAAAACAATTGATGTAACCAAATTTGAAAAAAAAAAGTGAATAGAATCTAAATTGCTAAATGAGTCTAGGAACTCAATAGATCTAGTTCAGGAGGGTAATGAGTTTAGAAGATGGATTAGCAAGTAATTGAATTTGTTCTTGGAATATGATGATTGTGGATAGTTTAT
>CANYLF011962508.1:0-14333 GCA_948193215.1 Bocquillonia castaneifolia
CTCTACCCTTGCCCACGATGAGGGCTATGGCTGTGAGTATCTGACTGCTTCTGAATTCATTTTTCTTGTGTAATATCTTGCTCTGACTTTCTAACTACTTTTCCAGGCTAGGAGAGCTATGATCAGGCTCCTAAGGAATGTTAGGGACTTACACCTGTTGTGTGCAGGCACTGGTGACCATGTGGGCACTTCTACTGCTGGGGCCCGCGCTGGTGGGTCAGCTACTAGGGCTTCCAGCTGGTGGGGGCCCAATCCCCGCGAGACGGAGGAGAGACACCCGCCTTGGCCAGGTCTCATCATTCCCATCATAAATGACTCTAGAGGCATCATAGAGCAGGTTATCGAGCCGTCTACTGAGTACCGACTGGTGGTGCCCCCTGGTGTCAGCCACGTAAGTCAATTGGTAATGTTGCTTTGAATTTCTAGTTACTTTGAATTTTCATGATTTTCCTCTATTACAGGTCCCTGTTGATGATGTCTATCAACTGGCTGGCATGTTTCAGGCCTGTAAGTTCATGGTCGTGGGCCTATGCACCAAGTGGCAGGCTCGGGTGACTACGCTGGAGGAGGAGAATGTCGGCCTGAGGGCTCAACTACAGCAGAGGATTACTGAGATCGGGCTAACTGCAGAGGAGGTGAACTCATCAAGCAATAGTAGCAGTAGCGACGACCAGGCCCAGTTTGAGAGGAGGGTCTGCCCCAGACAAGACTGAGTGCCCTACATGTCTTGGACATTATTGATGTTTTTTGAATTTTTTTAACGTTTTATCTACACAAGTTATGCACGTATGCACTTATTTGAATGTTTAAGGATGTTTAATGCAATACTTAGCTTTTTATGGGAATGCAATTATGCCTTAAATGTTTTTAATATCTATTTATAGAAATGTCTAATGCCTAATGTAGTGATTTTTGCTTGTGAAAATGTAAATGCACCTATATGCTAACTTATTTCACATGAATGTATGTATGTATGCATGAAAATGCATGAAAATATTTCCTGTCCCCTGTCGTCAACGTATGGCTGGACGTTTGAAAGTTCAGTCGGACCTTTGATCATCCGGCCGGACGTTCAGTCCCCGCATGTCCTCCTTTTAACGTCTGTCACTTTTCCTTCCCACGTATTCATGCCACTAATCTTTTTTGCTTACTCCTCCAGGAGATTCTGATTTCTGGTTTGTCTTGCCTATTCGCTAGCCAATGAGAAGCCACCTCTTAATTCCCATGCGTGCAACTTTATCATATTTGGAGCCATTTCACTCTTTCGTAGCCTTATTTTTGCTTTTCTTTTCTTTGTTTCTTCTTTCTTTGTTTACCCTTTTGTTCCTTTCTCTTGTTCATAGCTTCCTCCTTCTTTCCTTTTCTTCTTTTCCTTTTCCACTTCAATATGGGTTCACTTTCTCCTACTCCTTCAACAATCAATGGTCTCATTAAAGAGCTCTTGGGCTCTAGTCATCAAAAATGGAACTATCTCCTTGATTTTGCTTTGTCTCCTATGGTTTCTGTAAGGACTATGGATCTAGATGAACATTTCCTCAAAACTGCTGTCAAGAGCTAGAGTCCTCGGGATCATGTATTTCATATCAGAGACCTTGAAATATGCCCCCTACATGAAGAATTTGCTGCTAGTCTAGGTAAAAGTTACACTTCTTCCTCAATTCACGTGGCCTTACCCAGTCTAGAGTTGATCATTCGGCCGGACTATTGATCATTCGGCCGGACTATTGATCATTCGGCCAGATGTTTGATTCAAATGGGCTTTTGATTTTAAAACAATTTTCTAGTTTATTTGGGCCGTATTTTAAGGTTCGGACAAATATTTAAACACTTGTTCGAACCCTAGATTAGGCCAGCAATACATTTGAAAAATATTTTAGCACATAAGAAACTAATTTTATTTTCTTCAGCTCATTTCTATGAGAAATTGGATAATCAATTACTCTACAATGGAGATATAGTAACTCTTTTTGAGAGATTTTATCATTACCTTCCTTTTTCGTAAAAACTAGTTGGTAATGATCTTGTGGAGAACAAAGTAAGGTAGAGTCTTCAAGTGTTTGGCTTGAGAATGTGAAGCTCTATATTTGGAAGTACACCCAATTTGTCTCCAAAATTATTGAATATCCATAGTGGATTTATTGAACTTTGTAATCCGAATTGGAGAGAAACCAAAGCACTCATTCATTTGCTCTTTCTTCATGGAGAGTTTCTTCTCAAACATCTTGAAAGAAATGCCATAGAGTCCCAAATCACCACTATGCTTCTTGTTAACATATAAGGAAGCAAGAAACTCATAAGTGAGATTCTTGTAACTAGGATGTGTTGGTTTTGCAAATTTTGTAAATGACAGATTCTTTAAGAGTTGATCAACATCATCCTTAACTCCTATCATAGCCATAGAAGCCACTCCAATCACTCTTGTCTCCAGGAATTCCCTACACCTCACGATAGACATCTAATCTTCTGATCAACGAATAAAGTCTCAATCATTTATTCAAGAGGAGTTAGATTTGTTGTGGTTGCTTATGGTTGTTCTTGTTGGGATCTAGTTTGGCGAATTTGTGGAGTAGCACTAGGTTCTTGTATGGAAATTCCAGTCCTAGATCTTTTTGGATGAGGAGGAGGAGGAGGTGATGATTCTCTCATTTTTCCTCTGCCTTTCTCACCTCTTGTTATCTTTTTGCCCATATTTAATAAATGAAAGTAGTTTATGCACAAGAAAGATGAAATTCAAAGCACTAAAGAATGAGGAGTAGAAGAGCAAATAGCTCTGATGCTTTGAAATCAAAGAGAAATTATTGTAAACCCTTTAACATATGAATATGGGGTATTTATAGGCATGTTGGAACTCTTAAAACTGCCAAAAATTCAAAAAATCTTGAATCTAGCCATTTTCCAACGGCTATATTTCTTCAGAAAATTATCAATGTCGCGGGTGCTACTGTAAGGCAAAACAAATATCGCGGCCGCGGTTTGTCATAACAGTCTAAAAATTCAAAAATAATCAAATATCGCGGGCTCAATTAATTATATCACGAGCATGATCTTATAAGATCAGAAAACTCAAAAAAAATTGCTTTTTTGTTTAGCTATGTCGCGGGGCCGATTTTAAAATCACGTCCACAAAATTAAATAGCAAAATTAAATATAGAGAATTTTAAAAAAACTTTTGCCCATATCGCGAGGCGATTTGTGGATGGTATCCACGATTTAAGATACAGAAATTTGGTAAAAATTGTGGGTGTATCGTAGGGGCGATTTAGAAATCATGTTCGCAATTTACAAGTCAAAAAAGTTTTGAATAGAAATCAAGTATAAAACATATTTTTTAGTTTTAGATGAGTTTCAAGCTTATTTTATGACTTTGAAGGAATCCTTTGAAATTTTAAAAGACAAATTTAAGGATATAATTCATTTCTTAGCATATGTGTAAAGAAATTCACCAAAAAAAATGAAAATCAAAGGGTGCATCCATCAAGCATCTCTCATTCTCTCTTAATGAAGTTCATGTGTTCTTTATTTAGAGGTTTTGGAAAATTTCAGGGAATTTGTTTGTTGTATCGATGAACTCTAATACAAAATCACCTTTTTGCATATGATCTCTTAGAAAATGATGTCTAATATTTATGTGCTTACTCCTAGGGTGTTGAATTGGGTTCTTTGAGAGATTTATTGAACTAGTATTATCACATTTGATGGGAATTTGATCAATAATTAATCCATAATCTCTCAATTGTTGTTTCATCCTCAAAACTTATGATCCATAACAACCTGCGGCTACATTTTTAGCTTCGACGGTTGATAAAGCAACACTAACTTGTTTTTTAGGGCACTAGAAAATCAGCAATTACCAAGTACTTGACAGGTACCGGATGTACTTTTTCCATCCATCAGGCTACCGGCATAATCTGAATCTGAGTATGCAACTAAATCAAAAGAAACACTCTTATGATACCATAGTCCTAAATGCATTGTGCCATGCAAATATTTCAAAATTCTTTTGACAACATGCAATTGAGATTCTTTAGGACATGCTTGAAAATGAGAACATAAACATGTAGCATACATGATATCGGGTCTAGATGAGATTAAATAAAGAGGTGATCCGATCATACCTTTATACTTCTTTTCATCTACACTCTTAGTCTTTTCATCCTTGACCAATTTTGTTGTAGTGCTCATGGGGGTCTTGCTTGTCTTGCATCCTTCCATGCCAAATCTTTTGATTAACTCCTTGGTGTATTTGGCTTGGTTGATGAAGATCCACTCTTTACCTTGCTTGATTTGAAGTCCTAGGAAGAACTTGAGCTCTCCCATCATGCTCATTTCAAATTACCTGCTAGCCATGCATTTAGAAAGTTCTTAGCAAATATGTTCATTAGTAGCATAAAAAATAAAATCATCAACATAAATTTGGACAATGAGCATATCATGTTTATGTCTTTTAATGGAGTGGTGTAAACCTTCCCTTTTTCAAAACTATTTTTGCAAAGAAATGAACTAAGCCTTTCATACCAAGCTCTAGGAGCTTGTTTCAAATCATATAAGGCTTTAGTTAGTTTGAAAACATGATTTGGAAAATCAAAACATTCAAAACCAGGAGGTTGTTCAACATATGCTTCCTCTTCAATGAAACCATTTATAGAAGCACTTTTAACATCCATTTGAAAGAGTTTGAAATCCATGAAAGATGCAAATGCTAAAAGAATCATAATGGCTTCTAATCTTGCAACGGATGCAAATGTCTCATCATAGTCAATGCCTTCCTCTTGGTTACACCCTTTGGTAACCAATTGGGCTTTGTTTCTAGTGACTTGACCTTGCTCATCCAATTTGTTCCTAAATACCCATTTAGTACCGATAATTGGATGATCATTAGGTCTATGTACTAAGTCCCAAACCCTTTTTCTTTCATATTGATTAAGTTCTTCTTGCATAGCAAGTACCTAACTCTCCTCTTGGAGTGCCTCATCAACATTTTTAGGCTCAATTTGAGAAAGAAATGCAAGATTAGAATCTAAGAGTTTAAGTTGGTTTCAAGTACTTACTCCCGTAGAGGTGTCATCAATAATATTGTACCTGGGATGATCCTTAAAGAATTTTTAATCCCTTGGAAGATTTCTATGCACTGTTGGTGATCCACATGTGCTTGATCATCTAATGCATGTTGTTCTTGTGATTCATCATCTTTGTTAAGCTCATTTTCACTTTAAGGTTCATCTCCTCCTATGTTGAGCATTTCAATATTACCCGCATCTTCGTCACAAGAAACACTACTTTTCACAAGATCAAGTTTAATAAATTCATCAAAGGTAACAAGCATGGAATCTTCAACATCTAGAGTTCTTTTATTAAAGACTTTATAAGCTTTGCTAGAATTGGAATAGCATAAGAAGACTCTTTCATCCGCTTTGGATACAAGTTTCCCAAGATAATCCTTGGTATTAAGAATGTAACACTTATAACCAAACACTCTAAAATATGAAATATTGGGTGTTTTACCATTCCAAAACTCATAAGGTGTTTTACTCAAAATAGGTCTTTTAGAAACTCAATTCAAAATATAACATGATGTACTGATGGCTTTCGCCCAAAAATAAGTTGGTAAACTATAGTCATCAAGCATCATTATAGCCATTTCAATCAATGTACGAGTTTTCGTTTCTACAATTCCATTTTGTTGAGGAATTCTTAGACATGAAAAATTATGGCAAATACCTTTTTTAAAACAAAAGTTTTCTAAAGCTTCATTTTCAAATTCTTTTCCATGATCACTCCTTAAAGAAGTTATAAAATATCCTTTTTCATTTTAAACAAGTTTTGTAAAACATTTAAAAGTTTTAAAAGCATCACTCTTATGAATAAGGAATGCAACCCAACAAAACCTAGAGTAGTCATCAACAACGGCATAGGTTTAGTATTTTTCATTCAAGCTAGATACTTGTGAAGGTCCAACCAAATCCATATGAAGTAATTCAAGTGGTCTAGAATTACTTACTTGGTTCTTTGGCTTGAAGGAAATTTTAGCTTGTTTTCCCTTTTGAAAAGTTTCACATATCTTGTCTTTGGAGAATTTGATTTTTGGTAAGTCTCTTACAAGCTCCTCCTTGCTTAGGCAATTAAATCCATGCTAGCATGCCCAAGTTTTCTATCCCAAAGCCAAGCATCATTGCTAATAGGCACAAGACATTTCACATTTTTGTTAGTAAGGTTGTGTAGGTGAATTGTATAGGCATTGTTGGTTCTTTTGCCTTTGAATAATACTTTGTCTTCCAAAGATTTGGTGACTAGGTAAGTATTTAAACCAAAAGTGACTTTGAAACCTTTGTTACACAATTGATTTACACTAAGAAGGTTATGCTTTAAACCATCAACAAGAAGTACCTTTTCAATACAAGTAGAGGAATTCTTACAAATGGTTCCAACGCCAATAACCTTACCTTTGGCATTATCACCAAATGTTACCGATCCACCCTTTTTCATCTCTAATTTAAAGAAGAGACTCTTATCACCGGTCATGTGTTTGGAGCATCCACTATCAAGATACCATTTACTTGCTCTAATTGAGGTTTTCAAGCATACCTACGAAAGAAAATTAATTCTTTGTTTTAGGTACCTAAACAAGTTTGGGTCCTTGAGGGTTAGCATTAACAAAAGTGCCTAAGCCAAGTTTCTCCCTCCTAATATGGCAAAACACATTAATGTGTCCATGTTTAATGCAATAATGACATTGAACATTAGAAGAGGAGGTCCTTTTGCTCAAGGCCTTTTGCTTTGTGTGATGTTTCTTGGGAATTTTACCTTTAGGAATTGGCTTACCCTTAGGTTTGCCTTGAGGCTTGTCTTTAGACTTGTCTTGTGGCTTTCCTTTGGGTTTGCCTTGAGAGGTGTTAGTCCTCTTGGCCAATGAGCCATTTGATGGACTATCTCCTTGCTTAGACTTAGGCTTCCAACTCTTTCTCTTAGCAACATCAACACTAGAAATTTATGGTGGTGATGATGATTTAACACATGTGGTAATCGAAATCCAACAAGAAGTTTAGAATTCATTGTATCCATATCCATTTCTCACTAGGGGAGGTCTTTGTGACACCAATAATGTATCAAGATTCTCCTTGCTGTTATGAAATTTGACAATGGATTTTCTCAATTCTTCTACCTCATATTTCAATGTATCATTCTCTTTTGCAAGAGTCTCCATTGAAGAGAGTTTAAATTGAGAAACAAGTAGTTGACCTTTAAGCTCCCTTTGGGAAAGTTTAAGTGCCTCTACTTGAGCTCTTAACTAATTAACTTTCCTATTACTTACCTCAAAAAGTTTTTTAGCTTCAACATTTTCACATTGGAGGTGAGTACATTGGGTGTTAAGATCTTTGATGAGTTCAATGGGATCATCATCATCAGTGTCATCACCACTACTAAAATTGGAAGTATAAGAAGGAAAAATAGGTAAGTAAGAAATATTTACCTCACTAGAAGAGTCCTCTATGGCCATGAATGCAAGGTTGGTGGCTTCATCATCACTCTCATCATCTTCTTATGAAGAAGAAGAAGATTAATCATTTTCTTCCCATCCGGCACTAAAGCTCTTCTTGTGCCTTCCCTTGAGTGTAAGACAATCCGGTTTGATGTGCCCCTTCTTGCCACAGGTAAAGCATTTCATTGAGGAGCCACTCTTCCGGGAGCTTTTTTTATTTTTTCTCCTATCCTTGATTTTACTAGATGACCCCTTTCTTTCTTGAATCATCCTTATTACTCTTTTGGAGAGCAATACCAATTGTTCTTCATTGTGGCCACCCTTTCCTTCTTCATTTTTGCCTTCTTCATGTTTTTCTTGAGAGGCTTTGAAGGTAATGATTTTCTTCTTTTCTTTTTTCCTCTCACTTGCTTCTAACTTTTCATCTTCATCATAGTTCATCATATAAATTAAGAGATTACCTATGAGTTCATTGGTTCTCATGGTGGAGAGATCCTTGCAGTCTTTAAGTGAAGCAATTTTAGCCTCAAACTTCTTCCTAGACAAGGACCTAAGAATTTTTTTTGTTGACTTCACCCAGATTGTAGATTTTGCCAAGTTTCCTTAGCCCTTCCACCAAAGCTAGAAGCCAATTGGTGAGGGAGGTGATATTCTCATTAGCTAACCTCTTGAAGGTTTCATATTGATAAACAAGAAGCTCAATCCTCTTATTTTTACATCCGTTGTGCCTTCATGGTAGTTTGCCAATGTTGTTCATAAGGCATGGCCAGTAGTACAATGAAGTACTCCAGCACATTCTTCTCTAGGTAAAGAACCAAGTAAAATAGACATAGCTTTATGTTTCTGACCGTTGCTCTTTTGATGTGCATCCACCCAATACTTTCTGTTAAGCGTTGTTGTCACTTCACCCACGGTTGTGGTTGGTGGTGTCCATTCAACTAGGAATTGATCCCAAATATCAATTTGGTCACTATCCAAATAACATTGCATACGCAATTTCTAATAAGGATAGTCATTTCCATTGAAGTAAGGTCTCAAGCTTCCAAAGCCATCTCCTGACATCTCAAACGATCTTCAAGCTCCTACTTAAGGTATAAACGAACTGTTAGGCTCTGATACCAATTGAAATACACAAGACGGGGGGTGAATTGGTGCGGAATTGAATAATAAAAATTTCTTTGTAGAATAGATTGAAATTTATAGTGGTTCGATCCAACTCTTGACCTACATCCACTTCTCCCAAATACACAATTTGGAGTTCCACTAGTACAAATGGATTACAAGGAGATTTAACAGGCTATGTCCAACCTTTACAATGAAGATTTCATAGGCTATCTTCAACCTTTACAATGTGAGATTTCATAGGCTATCTTATGACTTTTACAAGGACATTCAATAGGCTATCCCCAACCTTTACAATGAAGATTTAACAGGCTATCTTCAACCTTTACAAAGAGAATTACTTAGGCTCTCTCTAAACCTAGTGTTTACCAAGGCTTACACCAAACCTAGTGTTTACAAGGCTAACACCAAACCTACCCAACTGTTTCCGAATCTTCACCAAGAATGACACTTGTACAAGGTAGAAAGACCACTCAACCAAAGCGACAAATGCTATAGAGTTCTAACTACCTACACACAATAAATTCACAAATGAATTTATTTACAAAGAAATTTAGAAAAAATAATTTGCAAGAGTTTTGGCTATCTAAGAATGTGTGTTATGTTTAAATATAATTAAGAAGGGTATTTATAGCCATAAAGCCCAAAATTAGCTATTAGAAACAAAACTAGGTGTGTTTTCAATGGATAGAAAATTTGAAACAAAAGTCATGAGTACCTTGAATCACGGGCACAAAAACATGGTTACGGGCGTGAAGTTTGAAACATCCTCTAACAGCCATATTGACCAAGAAATCATGAGGGTGATTCCTTATGTCGTGGGCGCGATATCATCCTTCAGAACTTGCCTTGAAGAGTGCCTTCTGTTTCCTAAAATCATGGGGGTGATTTTACATATTACGTACGTGATATTATGGACCAGAGAATGCTTTGAAATTTGTCTTTTGATTCCCAATATCACAGGGGCAATTTCATCAATCGTGGACGTGATCTATTAGACTAGAGAATCCCCTTGAAATGTGCCTTCTGGTTCTTAATATCGCGGGCGCAAATTCCATGATCGCGGGCGCGAAACAATAAGGTAGTAGCTTGCATTTTTCACCCAAATGTACACCTTGAATCGAGGGTGAAATGATAATCGCAGACGCGATTTGTGATAGTCACGGGGGCGATATCCATCTGGCGGGCGTGAATTAGAAGTCATTTTCTATTTTTGACTTTTACTCAACGATCTTCAACCTACACACTTAGAAGCTTTGTCAAACACAAGATAATGTTTTTAAGCTCAAAATAAGATGGATTGGTGCCATAAAGGCCAACAATTTTTATGCTCTTAGCTTGTTAAGTTTGTAGTGGATGAATTGGATGGAAATTTTTATGTTCATTAATTTAGTATGCTTTGGTAGAATGGGTTAATATATAAAAGTTGATTTTCTTTGGATGGTGAATTGATGTGATATTGATTGAATTGGGATTTTATGAATTAAATGTGATGTGTATGAGGTGAATTGGTTGTGATTGTGTTGTACCTCAGATAGATGTGAAATTTATGAGAAAGGTGGCTGTGTGTGATAAAGGGTGATAGTGAAGCTGAGCCGGGCAGATAGCTTCACTGAAAGAAAAAGAGTGACATGGGAAAGCTAAACCGGGCGGATAGCTACCCATGATTATTATGAGATAGTGAGACTGAGCCTGGCGGATAATCTCAATGGTTGGCCACCATGAAATGTGAAATGAAATGTGAGAATTAGAAATGAAATTGTGAGGATATGTTACCTTTCTCATAAGTGGATCATTTATGTGTGGAGATTGATAAAGTGATTAATAATGTTGTCTTTGACTTGTTAATATGGTGTGAGAATGATTTTGTGAGATGGTTGTGGAAAATAATGCAGCTAAGCTTCTAATTATGGTGTGTTATTAATACTGTGATATAAATGCTGAAAATGATATACTTGATATATGTGAATTGTGACGTGTTGGTTATATGATGAAAAGGTTATCGTTGATGGTGGAATTAATATGCATGATTATATGTACACACACACACATACACACACAAAAAGAGCGATACAATGTGAAACAGTTATATTGGAGGAGGAAATGAGATCAACAGATATATTAAACAATAATATTCAATAATCACGTGTAAAATGTATATAGTTGATGATAGTGAGACATCACATGTGGTGATTTGTTTGGTGTGTTATTGTATTTTTTTATGTTCTAAGAAATTAATATAAAACAGCATATGATGCCAATAAATGAGGGAGTATAAAAAAATATATAATTAAAATAATAAAATGATAATTTGATTATACACAGACACACACACATACTTATTTTCTCACTGAGCATCGAGATCATTATATTTACTTAATAATCCAGTGTTGTAGGAAAATAAATTAGGAAGGGAAGGTTGATTTGGTAGAACTTCATGTGGCCAGACTCCAGTGATCTTAGGGAAAAGAAATTTTTGTTATTATTAATATTATTTTAAAGGTGGATTATTAAAGAATAATGATAATTTAATTATATAATATTTTATTTTATAGTAAAGTTTATTATTTGGTAAAGTAATTTTTTTTAGGAGAAATGGGAGAAGAAAGGTGATAGTTATTAATAAAAACTTTTGTAATAAAATAGTCTTTGCAAAAATATAGTATTTAATATAGCGATGAAAGTATTTTTTAAAATATATCAAGTAAGTATATATCAATGGTTATTAAAGATGAGATGTTACACACTACAACAAACTAGACTTTTGTTGTAGACTTTTTGTGGGAAATTATTTGTGGGAAAAATAATTTCCCCACTAGAGTTGTGAAGATGTCAATAATTTGTGGCAAATGTAATTTTTCCCATAAAAACCATAAATTTAGCGTGAAAATAGAATTTTTCGCCAGAGAAGCAAAAAAAAAGGTGCGTTTATATCCTCACTCATATTTTGATGACACAATAATTAACAAATTAAAGAAAAGAAGAATTAAAAAGAAGAAACATTAGACACCCTCTCATAGAAAATAGTTGTCCCTTTTGCATTGATTACATCAAACGTCTCTCTCTTTCTTATATAGATATCAAAAGTCTGTAATAATTTTCAAACCCTAAAATGAAAAAAAAAAAACAAATCTTGATTTCACCTTTGAAATACCAAGAGGGGGGGGGGTGAATTGGTGCGAAATTATAAATTAAAAAATGATTCAAGAATGGATTAGGAAAGAAAGGAAGAACATAAAAGATTTATAGTGGTTCGGACCCAACTTGTTCTACATCCACTCTCCTAAAGACCTCTTTGGGGTTCCACTATCCACCAAGGACAAGGCTATCTCCAACCTTTGCAAATGAGTTTTACCCAAGGCTCACTCACAAACCCTAGTGTTTCCAAGAGGCTAACACCAAACCTTTACAATGAAGATTTCAATAGGCTATCTTCAACCTTTGCAAAGAGAAATCTAAGGCACTCACCAAACCTAACCCTAGTATTTCCCCAACTCACAAAGAATTGACACGCTAGTACAAGGATAGCTAATTCACTCAACCCAAGAAAAAAATGCTCTAGAGTTCTAACTACCCACACACAACCAAATTGTGTTAAAATTACAAAGAAATTTGATTCAATGTTTGAAAGATGTTATGAGAGCATTTTTTAGGTTGTTCTTTCACCAAAATACTCATTTTGATGGGTATTTATAGGCTCATAAAGAGTTATGACCATTGCCCACACTTCACCATCAAAATATAAACTTTTTGAGGCTTTTTTAAGGTCTGCTAGAGTTGAAAGTCACAGGCACAAAGTGCAGGTCACGGGCGCGGCACAACTGCTGCTCAGAATATGACCGTTAGGGCTTTCTAACTGAAAAATCCCGGGTGCAATTTTCTAGTCGTGAGCATGACTTTGCGACAGCCATAACTTCTTGTAGAGAGCTCCAAATGCTCTGAAATTTTTATGGTAGCATCTTCAAGATGTCCTCTAAAATTATGTATGTCACAAAATTTCTCCAGTTCCACCATCAATATGCCCTAAAAAATCAAGACATTTTGGTGCTCTGATATTCCGAGTACTACTCACTCCAACAGCCATTTCTCCCAACCTACAACTCCTTTTGATGTTATTTAAAAGCCAAATGAAACTAGACTTCAAGGGCTACAACCCCATAAAATTTCATGTCAAAATTCCGCCCTAGAATATTTGGCATCATTTTTAACATGACCTATCTACACAGTCTTCTACATTCAATCTTGAGCATAATTCACTTAAAAATATATTAATGCTCCAAATTGAATTCTAATTTTTCATATTGAAAGTAGACATCCATAACGTTACATCCATATATAATTCAACCAAATAGCATTTCGATAGATGTGCCAAAAGCTACTCCAAATACCGGCTTAGCATGCAGTCTCACAAATGGCTTCTTTGGATTTCTTCAAAGCTTGATTCTCCAATCAACCTTAACCATTCCCAAACACTCCAAATCACATCCTGAGCTTATAAACTCCAAGCTCTCACCTTTTACCAAGTGTTTTCATTAGGTTCACACTTAAACCTATCCACCTAAGCTAATGTTCACACATAAACTTAAGCTAGCCCTTAACCCAAGTGTTTTCTTAGGATAACACTTAAACCTATCTGAGAACATAACACTCATCAAAGCTCATGGTCATTCTTCACCATCACACTCAAGAACTTCAACATCTTAAGAGCTTTGGCATCTCTCACAAACTCCATACACTATCCATAACTTCCATAATCTTCATCATCAACTCTCATATGCTTGCTTTGCGTCAATTACCTAGAAAAGCACTTTAGCAAACATATTAGTATTACACAATGTTTTTTATCATCAAAATTACCATTAGAACATTGAGGTCCTTGGGGCCAACAATCTCCCCCTTTTTGATGATGACAAAACATTAGTGTATATGCCCAAATACTTCTCCCTCTTTTTAGAATCATTTAAGAAGGGTGAAGTGAGGGAGTAATGGAAGATATAGAAACAAATAAAGCATAAGAGAGAAAAGAATGCTTACCTTGGGATGCCATATGGTTGTTTTGAAAATTTCATCTTAAAAAATAAGAAATTTCTTTGAGTCGCGGGCGCGATCAAAGAAGCAGTAGCATGGATTCAAGAAAGGAATTGAGTATTCTAATCCCGGGCGTGATTTCCATCTCGCTGTCGTGACATGTCTTCAGTCGTGAAGGCGTTTCCAAGATCGCGGGCACTATTAAATGCTACGGCGGTGACCATATTCTCAAGGACATGACTTGAGAAATAGAAGTTTTTACACTTTCCAAGCCATTTCGTCACTGGTACGATCCACTAGCTCGCGGGCGCGCTTTACGTGTTTCTTTTCCAAATCATCGAGCTAACTTTATGAAATTCAACCTACACACTTAAAAGCTCAATTAGATAGCAAGTAAGAGTTGTTAAACTCAAAACAAAGATGATTAAAGGTCACCAAGGCCAATAATCCTTTTGAGTTTGACAACCTAATAACCTTAAGAGCATTAAAAAGGTTTTAAAAGCTTGGCTAAAAGTGTGTAGTTAATGGAATTGCTCCCCTCTACTTATGCATGAGTTGAAAAAGTACAAATAAGAAAAAGCTTTTTACAAAAGTTTTTTTTTAAAAAAAAACTTACCAATTATGCTTAGTTTACCATTAAAGTCAATAAAATAACCAAAGCATAAAAGATAAACATGAAAGCACAAGAGAGAGCAAGTGGAAAAAA
>CANYLF011962685.1:0-11422 GCA_948193215.1 Bocquillonia castaneifolia
TTCAGGGGAGCCGATCCCTTTTGATGTTGGGATTTATACTGTGAGTGAGGCTACTCAGGACGAGTATATTCGACTGATGATTGGCATAGCCCCTCAGCGGAAGACTTCCCGGTGATTACATATTGATGAGATCACTAACCACTTGCTGGGTTATGATGGCGGTGTGGAATGGTGTGCAGATAGGATGGCACGTGCATTTATTCTCTATCTGCTGGGTAGCACCCTTTTCTCCCATACACTTCATCCCCATTCTTAGAGATTTTACTGCTATGAGCACATTTGACTGGGGATCTGCAGCCCTAGCCTATCTCTACTACTGGATGGACCAAATCTCACTGGGCGGGAAGAAGCTTTGCGGCTTCTGGCATGCTACTCATGTAAGTCAGTGAACTACCTTTACTTTATTTTCCACTTTTCCTTTTAGCCTCTAACTTTCTTTTCTCTTTTTGCAGGTTTTGGCCATCAAGCTTGGCTTCATTCAATAGTTCACACCTATCCATCTGACTCGATCCTTTCCACTTTTAGGTCATTGGACCATAAACTAACAGTCGAGCCATGAGACCTTGGTTCATGAGCATCGTATTCTTCTTAATGCTCTGACTGCTGATGATGTAAAAAGAAACAAACTTGTTAGTGTAAAACAACTTTTGAAAGTTTTCAGAAACTTACCTATTTGTTCTATTCTTGTAGATTGATGTTGAATGACTGGGCAGTGCAGAGAACTTCCCCAGATATGTGTATGCCAACAGACTGAAGGATAGGTTGAGGATTCTCCTGGATGGCCCTAGGATGCGGATGTGGTATCTCGGAGAGAGAGTTCACCGCCAGTACTCTAGACAGACATGTAGAGTACCTGTTCATCCTCCAACAGACATGTTCTGGGGTCATACCAAGGTTGGTGAAGCTTTGGAGCGAGCACTTATTGGGGCTCCTTGTACTCTTTTCTTGGTTCGTTCCAAGGCGTACGCTAAGTTCTTGCTGAAGAGATGTCTTCCTTGACTTCCCCTGTCTAAGCAGAAATTGGCTCTGGTATGCATTGATCTTCCAAGTCTTATCCATTTTGAACCCTCTGTTCAAGGACTAATTCTTTAGAACATGCAAGCCCGAAATGGCGATGTTACTTTCACTATCCTTGGGGATTCTAATGATGATGAGGACTTCGATGCTCCTGAGGTTAGGGAGGCTCAGGCTAAGGATGACCCCGAGTTGACTGAGGTGCCTCATGTTGCTAGTGATGATGTTGGACCTAGCCTTCGACCTCCTCCGATCACAGGGATGATGCCTGGGGTTAGAGTTACCCGATAGCTCAACGTCCAGTTCACAGGCATCTTTTGGAGGACCTCGTTGACTGCATTTCAGGTGTGATCACTTATTTCCCCGGTCACACTGTACTTTACCATTCTCCTAGTGGCATTGTGGAGCATACTGTGACTCCCGATTCTCCTTACATCACCTTTTCTCCGGCATGCACTCATGTAAGTTGCCAAAATTTTGTGCTTTTCTGGATTCAATTCAGTTTTGTGACTTGCTTTCTTTCTCAAATTCTGACCACCGAGGTTGCTCATCTTGCTAGTTGTTATCATGCTAGTAAGTCTCTCACTGTTGAAGCTTGTGATGCTTGGCGATCAGCTTATGAGCGTGCCTCATAGACGAACCATTACTTGAGGACTCGTCTCAATGAGTTAGAAGCAGTTGCAACTTTAGGTGATCAGGATGAGGAAACGAATGCCCCAGTAGATATGAATGCTGCTGGAGATGACTCTCGTCAAGAGGCAGACCATGATGATGGAGAGCCTTAGATGTCATTTCCTTTGCTTGTTTGGACTGTCTTAGAGATGCTTTATTTGTTTTTTCTTTGTTTTTTTAGACATGTACCTGTATTTTATGACCTGTGTTTGTATATATATATCATGATGCATATTTTCCTACTTTTCCTATGATGTATGCATGAAATGGTATGCTTAGAATTCCCCAAAAGTTAAAAATCCGTGAAATCTTGGCTGCTGGTGTTGGAGCATAACCAACGCCCGTGTAGGAGTGGCATGGGTATGCTTGCAATGCCATTCCATTGCAAATGTGATTAGTTGTGACTTTTTACACCATTTTTTACTCCTTTTGGACTCCGAACTTCCCTAGATGCCATATGTTGTATATAAAAACATTAGGTTACCTTGGAAGCTTCAAAAAACATCAATCAAACTTTAATTTACTCCCCATACAATCAAGATGTTCCAAAATTCACAGAAAACCCTGAAAAGTCATCTAGGGTATCTAGAATCTGACTATTGGAAATCCTTAGACAGATTCCATGTTACGGAGTTTAAATCTTTTCTGAATTTTAGTTTTGACTCCAAACTTCTAAATGTTGCACCTGATTGTTAGAGCGTTAAACACCATGTCTTCCACTTCAATGGTGTTGAGCTCTGCCCCCTGTTTGAAGAGTTTGAGGGGATTTTGGGCAAGATTCATGAATCTAATGCCACTATAGTTCTACCCAGCTCTAGATCTCGTACTCTAGAGTCTTTGGCTGCTTTTCTTGGCTTAACTCATGACCAGGTGTTATCTTGTATGGATGATGAGTCGATTTCAACCCAAAGATTGCTAGAATTTGGAGCTTCCAAGCCAAAGGGTAGTAAATCTTGGCAGATGATCACTAGCTTTTTCCTGTACTCCCACTTTTTACTGATTTCCTCTGAAGGCAAAGGAAATTACCAATTCGCTTATTTGCTAGAGCAAGTGGATCAAGGTCATAATCCTTTCCCTCTCATATTGGCTGAAACCATTATTGGCTTGGATTCTGTTAAGAACACCCAGCGACTTTGAGGCAGTCCGCTTCTACTCCAGGTATGCACCTCTTTATCTCATTACTCCCTTCTTGTAGCTTGATTAACGTTGAACATGTCGTTTACCAGATCTGGTTAAAGGAAAAGTTAGGCATACTAATGCCCCCAGCCAATCCTTTGACCTACAAGCCTCGTCAATTCCAATCTAGAAGACATGCCTTGACCCAAGCTGAGCATGCCAGACTCTAAGTTTCTGGTGGTTGGACTTCTTTCCTTTTTTCTAGAAGTGAAGAATTCATCCATTGGCATTGTGAATGGTGGAAATGACTTATGTGACCGTCAATACTGCAGACAATTGTGTAGTCATTGTCGGCTTCAGGACTGTAACCTTTTACATTCCTGCTAGGATTTACAGACAATACGGGATGGTGCAGAGAGTTCTTGCTGCTATCCCCACTTTCACACCTTATGCTATCACCCCTTACTTCCTTAGGGACTCCCGCATTCGTTGGGCTGGCAGAACCATCATGAGGAATCTGACTTTCACTCGTAAAGTTACTACTGATGATGATTACAAAGCCTGGGTTGATCTGGTAAGTGCTGTTTCTGTGATTGAATTTGTATGATTCTATCAAGGATCTTATTGGTGTGGATTAACTTGTTGTGCAGGCTGAACTGTCTGATGATGATGGTAGAAATGCTGAGTTATATGATGCAAGCAACACAAAGTATGCAAAGAGAACTAGAGAAGATGCAAGAAATGCATTGGAAGCTGGTTTTAACAACATAAAATGGAGCAAGAAAAATAAGAAAAATTAAGTCTCATAGCTGTTTATTTTATTCATGCAATGTTTTATCTTTTTAGTTATGCAAACATAGAATCAAATATCATAAGTAGGCTTGACAATTTTCTTATGCAAGGTTTATTTTATTAATATTAGCATATTAAGCATACTTTAACAAATTACATTTAGTATTACTGCTATCTTACTTTCTTCTCTCATTATTTTTGTCTTCATTTTTGCCTAGACTGCCTCTTTCTGAGGTTTTCACCCTAGCAGGCTTGCCCTAATTTTTGCCTGGAATGCCTTTTTATAAGGTTTTCACTCCAGCGGGCGCCCTAATTTTTACATGAGCCATCTAGATGAATTTTCAACTCATCGGGCTTTTATTTATTATTATACATTTTTCTAAAGGTAGTATTTCTTAACACGATCTAGGTTGATGTGTTCTCTGAACTCGTTCCCTTCCAGATCTGAGATCTTCACAACTCCCTTAGGCAGAATCTTCTTAACCAGATATGGGCCCTCCCAGTTTGGTTTGAACTTTCCTCTCGGGTCAAACAAAATAGGCCTAGCTTGCCAATCTCCTTCTTTGATTGGTCTAACTCTAACTCCTTTATTGAATGCTCTAGCTATCCTCTGCTGATACACTTGAGTGCGGTGCATAGCCTTCTTTCGTGTTTCCTCTAAAGACAATAGTTGTTTGTATCTTGATTCAGCCCATTGTGCTTATGGAATTTCTACTTCTAAAGCCACTCTCAGTGATTTGACCTGAGTTTTGATTGTCAGCACAGCTTCTCCTTCGAACACTAAAGAATAGGGAGTTTCCCCTGTTGCACTTCTCATGGTCGTGTTGTAGCCCATAAGAGCGAAGGGCAATTTATCTGCCCAATCCTTGTAGGTCTTCACCATCTTAGCCAGAATCTTTTTGTTGTTAGCTGCTTCCATTACTCCGTTGGCTTGAGGTCTATAAGGTGATGACCTGTGATGTTCAATCCCCTTTTCTTCGAGTAGATCTATGGTTTCCCTTTGGAACTGGTTTGAGACTATGTGATGAGGTTGCCCAAATCTATTGATAAAATTTTTGTTGATGAATTCAGCTGTATTCTTTACAGTAACTGTTGGAAGTGAGATTGCTTCCACATACCAGGAGAAATACTCAATAGCCACAACAATGTATTTATGTCCATTAGAAGCTGTTGGTCTTAACTCTCCGATGATATCGATCCCCCAAGCTGAGAAAGGCCAAGGAGATGTTAAGTTGTGTAGTTCAGTAGGTGGTAGATGAATCTGATTCCCATGCAGTTGGCATTCGTGACACTTTCTGACCAACTTTATGCAATCTCTGTCCATAGAGTTCTAGTAATACCCTTGTCAGACTATCTTCTTTGCCAAAGTGTGCCCATTCATATGAGGCCCACAGACCCCAGCCTGGATCTCTCTCATGACCTCTTCAGCTTCATATTGATTAAGGCATCGAAGTAGTACCCCATTTGGAGCTCGTCTGTACAACATCCCTTCGTGATAAGTGTAATTCCTTGAAGTAACTCTCAGAGCATGCCTCTTCTTTTCCAAAGATCTTTCTGGGTATTTTCCTTTTTCCAGGAATCTCAGAACTTTGTAGAACTACGGCTTTTCCTTTGGCCCATATACAGTCATTACCCGTTCCCCCTGGTAATAAGGAATCCTTGATCTGCACATCATTAGTGGCTTCATAGCTACATTTTGAAGATTCTCCCACATAGATGCTAGAGTTGCAAGTGCATCAACCATTTGATTCTCTTCCCTTGGTAGGTGCGTAAAAGTACAATTCGCAATACTCAAGGTGAGCATATGAATGTACTTAGCATAAGGCTTTAGCTTCTCATCTTTGACCTCCCAGTTCTCAGAGGCTTGAGTGATTATGAGCATTGAGTCCTCATAGATGGTGAGATTCTTTGCTCCTACTGCAATTGCTGCTTCTAAACCGAAAACACATGCCTCATACTCTGCCATGTTATTAGTAACTTTGAAATCCAGCTTCTTGGCCAAAGGGATGTTCTCTTCTTTTGGAGTGATTAGGATTGCCCCCACTCCGGCTCCTTTCTAGTTGACTACCCCGTCGAAGTAAAGCTTCCACCCGTTTGCTTCTATCAGGTTTAAAGACTCATCAGGGAAATCATATTCCCATGTTTCTTACCCTTCTATAGGATTAAGGGCTAGAAAATCTGCTATAACTCTCCCTTTGATGATCTTCTTGGTCAAGTATTGGATGTCAAACTCTGTCAGCAATACCAACCATTTAGCAAGCTTTCCTACTAGTACTAGACCTTCATACAAATATCATAGCAGATCAACCTTTGCCATAACTTGAACCTTATAGGATTGGTAGTAGTGCCTCAGCTTCCTTGTTGTCCATATTACCGCCAAGCAGGTTTTTTGAACAATGTCATATTTTGCTTCGTAGGATAGCAGATTCCTACTAAGATAGTGGATAGCATGCTCAACTTCATCTTCATGCTCTTGTGCAATCATGGCTCCAATAACATCATTTTCCAAGGCCAAGTACAATATTAATGGCTTTCCTGTTCTTGGTGGTTGCAGAACATGTGGGCTCTTCAAGTATTATTTGATCTTGTCAAATGCTATTTGACATTGTTCATCCCATTCTATCTTCTGACCCTTTCTAAGTAGCTTGAAGATGGGCTCATAGATCATAGTTAATCTGGTGCTAATGTATTGGACCTTCCCCAGGAAACCTCTTACTTCCTTCTCAGTCTTGGGTGCTGGCATTTCTTGAATAGCTTTCACCTTGTTTGGATCTACCTTAATTCCCCTCTGGCTCACAACGTGTCTAAGGAGCTTCCTAGATGTTACTCCAAAGATGCATTTCTTTGGATTGAGCCTTAAATTATACCTCTTGACCCTCGCCAAGAATCGATCCAATGCTTCAAAGTGTCCTTCCTTGGTTGATGACTTGACCATCATGTCATCTACGTAGACCTCAATTTCTTTGTGCATCATGTCATGGAATAGAGTTGTGGCAATCCTTTGGTAGGTTGCCCCCGCATTCTTCAATCCGAATGGCATGACTTTATAGCAATAGATACCTCATTCCATGATGAAGGCTTTCTTGATCTTTTCTACAAGCGCCATCATGACTTGATTGTAGCCAGTAAACCCGTCAGTGAAGGAGTACATGACGCTTGATGTAGCACTATCAACCAGAACATCAATATGAGGTAATGGGAAGTCATCCTTCATCGATGCTTTGTTCAGATCTTTATAGTCTATGCACATTCTCCTTCCATCTTTCTTGGGCACCAGGACTATGTTGGCCAACTATTCTAGAGAGTCGACAACTTCTAGAAACCTGGCTTTGAGTTGCTTCTCAACTTCTTCCTTGATGATCTTCGCCCATTCTGGTCTAAGTCTTCACATTTTTTGTTTAACTGGCTTCTTGTTTGGATCTATAGGGATGCGATGTTCTGTAATGCTTCTGTTGATACTTGGCAGGTCATCATATGTCCATGCAAATACTCTTTTTCTTTTATTTAATATTTTTTCAAAATTTTCTCTCTCATTAGCAGTAATATCAAATGCAAGTGCTATTTCCTTTGGATTATCTTTTGTGCCAAGATTAATAGAATGAGATTGCACAGGATTAATGTCAAAAATGCTTGTGGCATGATCTATATAATGCACAGTGCCACCAGGTAAAACATCACACAAGTAAGCAAAATCAACATTTATATCATTAACTTTTGAAAGGAAAACAGAATTGTCCTCAAACAAATCAGATGATATTACATGAAGATTAGACTTTTCATAAAACAGACTTATTAATGAACTTTCTATAAACTCATCTAACTTAGACATTACAACTGGAACTGGAACAGCCTCTTCAATCAACTCTTCAATCTTGATCTTGTGGACTCCCTCTATCAGCATCTTCTCCACAGCTTGGGTATCTAGCAGCTCCCTGAAAATCTCAAAACCTGGTACTTGGATCTTGCTTATGTCCACTGGTTCAGCCTTCCCTGGGTAAAGGATCCCTCTTCAGGAATAAAGAAATCCGTGAGGGCCTTCCCTGTTTTGATCTTCTTATTGCCATCATAGCCCAAACCTTCCTTGGTTGTCTGGGTTTTGAAATCTGGCAGCTGAGTGATTCCTTATTGATTCTTCCCCATTCCTAATGCAGGCATATACTTTATATTCTTCATCATCCGATTGACAGCAGGATTGCCCGGCCCATTAAAGATACCCATGATTTGAAATCCCATTGCGGAAATGACCCCCTGAGGCGCAGCTCACAGCACAGCAACTGAGCTTAGATGGTTAAAATTTCATCTTGATAGGGGAACTTGATCTTCTGGTGGAATGTGGAAGGCACTCCTCCTAGAACATGAAACCAAGGTTGTCCCAAAAGCACAACAAAACTCATGGGAATATCTAGGACGGTAAAGTCCACCTTTGAAACAATTGGCCCAATCTTGACCTTGGCAGTAAATGTCCCTTCAATTGTACATTTAGAATTATCGTAGGCTCAAATGACCAAGTCGGAGGGCTTCAGATCTTCTTTAGCTATTCCCATTTTTAAAGAATCTTAAAGGGGAATACATTAATAGACGAGCCATCATCGACCATTACACATGAAGTTCATTTGCCATTTACTTCAGCAGCAATGAACAATGCCTTATTGTGATCTCTCCCTTCTAATGGCAAATCTTCATCAGAGAAGGTGATCTCCCCTTTCTTCTTTTCAGTCATCAGCCTAACCACTTCTTCAGGTGTTGTGGACTCTGGAGCTGGGATCTGAGTCAAGGCGTTGACTAAAGCTCGCCTATGAGACTCGGATGAAACAAGTAAGTCCCATATGCTTGCGTTAGTCTTAGTCTTTTTGAGTTACTCAGCTACAATGTCAGCAGCAATGGCTTCCTTCACTATCTCTTCTTTGGGTGACTTGCTTGATTCCCCCAAGTCTTTCCTTTGAAAATCTCTCCCACTTCGAGTAACCAAAGTAGGTGCAGCATTATCAATCCTCATTACATTGTTAATCACTAAGTCATCTTTGTCAGAGCTATACCATGCGTCAAATTTGAAATAATCTTGAATCTTGCCATCCTTCCTACTTTGGATCATGTAGGAATCAACCTCATCTTTTGAAAATGAGAGTTTTTGATCTATTTCATCATATAAGGCCTAGATATCTTTCTCAATGGAAGTTGGGACATCTTCCCTGTCTAAGAGTTGTTGCCATACTTGAGCTCTGTCCCAATCCTTCACATCTTTGCCCCATCCTTTGCGCCATGGAGTGTTTTTGTCATAAGCATCAAATTCAAGTCCCCATGTAGGCTCAATATCTTTTAGAGGGGTAGCACGTGGTGGGTGCTTTGGATATAGTGCTTTAAAGTCAAACTTGCCAGAGGGCTGGCCTAGAAGATCTTCTACATATTCTTGCTCCTCATCAAGCTCCTCCTTGGTCTTTAAGAGGGAATTCCAAGCTTCCTCGGGAGCTCCCTTTTTTAACTTAGGATTCTCATCCACATTAACCCATGCTTCATCTAAGTCTTCAAAGGAGGCCCATACATCTTCTTCAGCCAATCCAGTCTCAATGCAACTAACTCTGGGTGGTACATTATTGTAGCTTGGTAATGGGACATTTTTTGTGCTAGGGCTTATCGAATCAGGGTCCATGACTTTCCCTTCATCAATTAGGTCTTGGATGGAGTGTTTAAGCTTAATGCAATTGTCGGTGGAATGGCCTTGTACTTAGTGGAAACGGCAAAAGGCATTTGGGTTGTATTGTGGTGAGTTAGTGTTTGGTGGGTTTTTTTTACTGGTTCAGGTTTCAAAAGGCCTTCTTTCTCTAGCCTTTCAAAGACTTTTGAGAGTGGCTTGTTGAAGTTTGAGAAATGGCGAGTGGTTTTGACTGCATTGACTTCCACCACCTTAGTGGATTGATTGTGGGTACGACTTGAACTGGCCTTGTACGTCTTCTTCTTCTCAGACTCTATCTCCTCAACTTGGAGCCCGTCATCATAGAGCTTAACAAAGTTTCTTAGATTCATAAGCTGAAGCTTCTCTACCCAGCTAGCATGCACATTTCTTACAATGATCCGGACCTGATCCAGTTCTGAGGGCTTGTTTTTCATCAAGGTAGCCTTGTTTCTCCATCTAATCAAGAACTCAGAGAATGTCTCACCATCCTTTTGTTTTGTCATCTCCAAATCTCTCAAGGAGACTTCTAGGGTAGCATTATAGGAGAACTGGCCCTTAAAATCCTCATTAAGAGCCTTCTAGTCAGACTTGACGGTCACCGATTGAGCATGGTACCAATCAGATACTACTCCTTCGAAAGTCAAAGGAAGCAAACCCAGCTTTTGCTCGCCATTCAAAGTAGTTGCAGACATGATGATTATGTATTGCTTGAGATGCAATTTCAGATCCCTAGCTCCATTAAACTTTGGCACATCAGGCATCCTGAACTTAGGTGGTAGTCCAGTTATCCCATACAAGCCTAAGTTGTCAAAATCAAAATCTTGGTCTTTGCTCTTGACCATCTCTTGGAGCTTCTCCATCTTCTTAGTCAAAGCATTAAGGGCTTTTTGATCAGGGTGTCTTTCCTCATCACTGCTTTCAGATTCATCTTTCCTACATTCATCCCATTCTTCAAAAGCTTTCTTGATGGTCTTGTCCATCATCTCTTGCAAGGCTTTCAAGACATCTTCACTCAACCCGACCAATGCGTTTGGGGAAGTTGGTGCTTCTAAGGTTGGTGCTGGTGCGTTTCGAACTAGGCGTCTGGCTTGTCTTGCCCAAAACTTTTTAGAGGACTCTATGTTACTGTAAAATAAGGGGTTAGCATGCTATGCTATGTATGCAAGGATGCATGAATGCATCAGGCAATCAACACAATAACAAACGTTAGTCAATCACACTTACTACCAAGTGGTAGACCTTCCAACCTTATTTCTCCCACACATGTGTTCATTTGGCAAGTCAAGATTCCTAGGAATTGGTTTGGTCCTTCACATCAACATGGGATGCTCTTCCCAATGTAGTATTCGTGTTTGCATAGCAAAAACTCTCAACATCCAAACTAAACAATAAGTCATTATTATGTCCCTATCCCATGTCTACGCTCTTGACGAGTCCTTGATGTTTCCCATATTCTAGGGTCATTTTAACATCAATCAGGTACAATTAGATCGACGCACCAACATCCCTTAAACACAGGTAGTAGTCAAAGGTCACTCTTCTCAAACCCCAACTGATCCCATGTTGTAGGGCCGCATTAGTCAGGTATATTTAGACTAACACTTGACACCCCCATAGGTAGCAATCAAAGGTTTGATTCAATAACAATAACACTAGACCAGGTCAAAATAATGGCTTCATGGCATCATAGAAGCAAACAACATTTGGTAAGTCCTAGTGGAAGTTGCTATGGTCATTACATGGCTTTATTCGGTTTAGTCTACAAAAGGTTCCCATAGAAGGTGAACTCCCATTAACCATCTCCCTTTTTCAAGAAAGGTTCAAGCGATGGTAGGACATTCAGCTCAGAATTTCCCATTAACTATCACTCATTAACCAAAACTATGATGGTAAGTAATAGTAGGATAATTCCATCTATGAGTGGTAATTGATTTTGCCACCCAAGAAGTGCACATTGACAATCAGGGGTAGCTTGACCAATGGTACCCGCGAGGTAGGGTGTTTTAATGCAAGCATGCAATGCAAGGAAACTAGAGTTTGGAATAATAATAAGAAGTGGCTATAATCACATGAATCAATAGTTTGTACTCCCTAGTGGGGTCACCAAACCATAGACAAAGAGGGGTTTCCTCAGTAGTCCCAGCCTGATTGATGACT
>CANYLF011963383.1:0-15122 GCA_948193215.1 Bocquillonia castaneifolia
TCCCCTTTGCAGAAAATTTAGACACTACATTTAGAAGAAAGCTGGTAGATCCTCTTGGGTTGTGGGACAACCTCTAAGAGTCAACAGGAGTTTGTCTGAATTCCTCCATTTTTTCTGGAGCTGTTGTAACATCAAAAGGCACAAAGGACCTTGATAGCTGTAGCTTTAGGCCTAGGTTCCTTTCATGCTCATTAATACTTCTCGTTATCAAGCTGATAGGAAAGACGGTGCAAGAAGTCAGCAATTTCCATTCCTTTTGTCAATGTTTCGAAGTGTTGCAATATGATCTGTGATGTCTACCATTTCATACATAACTGGTTAGCAAATTATTGCTTTAATTAGAGGAGTGAAACACCATTTCATACATCTCTAGGTAGCAAATGATCGCTTTAATTATAAGAGTGACAATATGAGGTAGATATGGTCATGTAGTTAGTAATTATATCTGATTCTTCAAAGGTGTCCGGTTCCTGTTTCGGTTAGCAACTTTATTTGAGAAATCAAGCAAGTTGCAGCTTGGTTGTCTTGTGCAGCGAAACCATCCATGAAGAGTTTCATTCTCTCCGAAGCATTTTCAACATATAATCTACATGACCTTTTGACCTGCAAAGAATTTTACAGATTCTCAAACTTTATTCAAGCTTTCCCCAACTAGCTGTTGTTTTGCCTTTTTTTTTTTTTTTTTGAATGATGATGATTCTTTGATTCAAGGAAAAATATGAGTACATTAATTTGTACTCTTTTATGCTGTTTTAGGTGTGTTGTCATTTCTCATTTTGCTACATTAATTTGTTGTAGTTTCTGTTTTAGTCGATTACCTCATAGCAAACGGGAGCTAAGGCTCCTAAAGCTGAAATAGAAGCCAGAAGAATCTGCCCAAATGCAATCCTTTTGTTCATCAAAGGTGTTGATGTTGGCAATGCCACGACAAATGCATTGAATGCCGTTGCTGCAGGAGTCACTAGGCAATTGTTGAAGTGGATCAATCAAAGCCTATGGACTTGCTGAAGTGGGTCGATCCTATAAGTTTAATATGCTCGACTATGGCTGAGCAAGACCCAACTAACCCAAAAACCCAACACAAACCAAACTGATTTAACGAAACTTAAATAGGTTTAATTTTGTTTAGAAGGGTATATAAATTTGATTTTTAGGTTTGGTTTTACAGATTGACAAATCAAACCAATTTGAATACTGAATTATATATACATATATATACTAGTTTGTTCTCGTCACACGCGTTGCGTGTGAAATATTTTTATTTAATTTTAATATTTAAAGTAGAATTAACTTTTTATTTATTTACATATGCATATTATTATGTTTATATTAAATTAAAAATATTTTAACTCAAATGACCTAATTAATTTAAATTAATTACTAAATAGACTTAAAATAATTAGCTCATGGCTATGGAGAATAAAATATCCAAATTAAGCAAAAACAAAGAATTCACAACAAAAAAATAAAGCTACTGATTGTGATTCACTTTTCAAGTATTTACAGTCTTCAAATAGCCACAAGTTCTTCATGAAAGTTATAGATATCGATTTTATCTTGAATTTAGGCTTTGGATCACTCAATGCTGATTCTTCTAGCTCAAGTTATGACCTATTGAATGTGCTTAATTTTCAAGTTGCGGTTTTCACATTAAAAATCCGAATTTCCTACAAAAATTCAATATAAATACAAATTTGATTTAAATAAACTAAATAATCACTAAGTTTATTCTAATCACAGTCTAAATTGATTGTTAAATTGACTTTAAATAGTTGACGGCTATAGAAAATAAAACATCCACACTAATAAAAAAGCAAATAATTTATATATAAACATGAATTTAATTTAAATAAACTAATTAATCATTAATCATACTCTAAACATAATCTAAATTGATTACTAAATGGATCTTAAATAATTAACTGACAGCTATAGAAAATAAAACACCAAATTAATCATAAATAAAAAAATTAATGGTTAAAAAAATAAAAAAAATTATATATACATGTTTAAGTTTAGGTCTTCAATCTTTAATTGATGCTTTAATAACTTGAATGATGGGGAAATTTGTGAAATTAGATTCATTTTTTTGAAGGAAAGAGAAACCCAATTAATCTTGAATTAATTATTGAAGCACTTAAATTTCTCCTCCACCATGGAAATCTTCTAAGCTTTCTTGTTCATTTTTTCAAAGAGAGAAGAGAAATATTTTTTCTAGCCTTAGTTCCATTTATTTATAGCTCTTAAGCCCTAACTAAGGCAACACACAAATCCTAGAATGATTAGGACTTGTTTCAATTAATTCCAAATAATAAATACTTGTAAAATTTGGATTTCCCTAGAGACTACACACAGTGTCTCACTTCCGAATCAATCTTCGGGTCCCTAAGATTTTCAAACACCCACAACTTCTTTATAAAAAGTTGTAGATCTTGATTTTCTCTTGAATTTAACCTTTTGAATCACTCAATTCCGAGTTTTATAGCTCAAGTTATATCTCGTCAAATGTGCTGCACTTTCGAGCTGCGAATTTCACACGAAAAATCTGTATTTCCTACGAAAATTTAATGTAAACACGAATTTAATTTAAATAAACTAATTAATCACTAATTTTACTCTAATAATAATATAAATTGATTACTAAATAAATGTTAAATAATTAGTTGATGACTATAGAAAATAAAACACACAAACTAATAAAAAAAAATAAAGAATTCATGGTTAAAAAAAATAAAATCAATTTATATACCTTTTTAAGTTTAGGTCTTAAAAAAATAAAATCAATTTATATACCTTTTTAAGCTTAGGTGTTAAAAAATAGCTTGAATGATAGAGAAATTTTTGAAATTAGATTTTTTTTTATGAAGGAAAGAGAAAACCAATTAATCTCGAATTAATCATTGAAGTACTTGAGTTTATTCTCCATTATGGAACTCTTTCAAGCTTTCTTGTATTTATAGCTCTTAAGTCCTATCGAAGACATCCCATAAATCATAGAATAATTAGGACTTGTTTCAATTCATTCAAATAATAAATTCTTGTATAATTCGGATTTCCCCTAACGGTCTACAAACGGTCACATGCCTTTTTCATAAAAGTTGTAGATCTCGATTGTCTCTTGAATTTATGCTTTTGAATCATCCAATTCTGAGAATTCTAGCTCAAGTTATACCCTGTCAAAGTTGCTGCATTGTCAGACTGCGAATTTGATATTAAAAATCCGAATTTCATAAGAAAATACAAACAACTAATATAAATCCAAAATTAAATAAGAGAAACTAATGAAACTAATTAATCCCTATTCCTTCTTCAAATAGGACTTGAGACAACCCACAAATCCTAGAATAATTAGGACTTGTTTCAATTAATCCAAATAATAAATTCTTGTAAAATTCAGATTTCCCCTAAGAATGCACATAGTGTCTGACTTGCGACTCAAGTTTTAGATTTCTACACTCTCCAAACAGCCATGACATCTTCATAAAAGTTGTAGATTTCGAGTTTCTTTTGAATTTAAGCTTTTGAATCATCCAATTCAGAGTCTTCTAGCTCAAGTTATGCCCTGTCAAAGTTACTGTACTGTCAGACTGCGAATTTGATATTAAAAATCCGAATTTCATAAGAAAATACAAACAATTAATATAAATCCTAAATTAATTAAAAAAACTAATGAATCCATATTACTTCTCCAAATAGGACTTAAATAATTTAGATTGAACACTAAATAGACTCTAAATAAGTTTAAAAATAATTACATAATCCTACTGTTTTAAGGATTAGGATAAAGGTAAATTGTGTCTTTACATTAAAATAATGAAGGTATTTTAGTCAGTTCAAAAGTTCCTCTCACACTCGTGCTTTTATATATATATATATATATATATATATATATATAAAATTTTAAATAAGAAATAAACTGATCGAATTCAATTGATTCAGTTTTGAATCAAATTTAATTCACTTTGATTTGGCCCCATTACATCCTTGAACTCGATCAAGCCTAATTGTAAGCCTGTTAAGGAAATGGCTCCAATAATAGCATATATATATATATATATATATATATATATATATATATATATATATATATATAAAAATATTAAATAATAAATAAACTTATAGAATAAAATTGATTCAGTTTTGAATCAAATTTAATTCACTTTGATTTGCCCCATTACATCCTTGAACTCGGCCTCATTGTAAGCCTGCTAAGGAAATGGCTCCAATAATAGCATATATATATATATATATATATATATATATATATATAAAGAGATCATTGATTTACAAAGTTTTTGTTTTTTTGAATGGGGATTTACAAAGGTATTAATTTAGGGAGATGAACTCCACTCCATTAAATGTTTTCTTAAGGTGCTAATATCTTATGACAATATTACACTAGCAATTAGTTTTTTTGAAGGGAAAACTAGCCATTAGTCAATATGCATGCAATGTTACACCACATAACACTTGCTTATGATTAAAAAAAATCATAGATTCTCATGTGAAAAAATGAAGTAATCATATTCTTTATTCGGCCTATTTTGTTATAAATTACACTTGTTCAATTGTAATTTATTTCATCTATAACACACTATTTGTTGTAATTAGATTATTAATTACATACTATTTTACACCAATTTAAGCAATTTGAATAGAATTACAAGAAGATATAAAAGGTTATGATTTTATGGTTAAATTAAAAGGTTTGGATTTTTTTTATAATCACAAGTAAATAAAAAGGTTTGGATTTTTTTTATCATTAGACATATTTCTTTTAATACCAGAAATTTCATCTAGTTCTTTGTGTTTTATGTTTTTCTCTCGTCGAATCTGTATTTTCATGGACTAAAATCAAATTCATAAGAGAAACTCTTGAGCATGCACGCAGTGACAGATCTAGAAAATTTTTTTAAGGGGCAAACTTATAGCATGAAGTAAACAAAAAGAAAAATTATTCTATAAACTAGGTCTTTCATGGATTACTATTATATGTGAGGATAGAAGTGGTGGATTTGTGAGAGAGGTATATGATGGACTCGATCTAAATTAGAATTTTTCAAATAAAATAATAATTTTAAGGTGGACAATGAGAAAAAAATGTGTGTGGTCACTCTCTCTTTCTTCCCTCTTCTCCTTAATTTTCTTTTAAAATTTATTATTTGGCCACCGTCAACTATACAAATCGTCAGTTTCCACCACTATATTTTTTATTTTAGGTTTATTTTATATTTAAATAAACGCATATCTTTGAATATGATAGTTTTAGATTTTATATTTTTTCTTATTTCTCTTTTATGGGGCTTCTATTCCAGTGTTGTTAATTCCATTTTTGGAAATTTATGATTTTTTCTTTATAGGAAGGGTTTATGGTGATGATAATGATTATGGTATAAAGTTTTATGTTGATTATCTTTTAAGCTGTCTTACCTAAGAATATATTAGAATCAATTTGTTGTAAGACATAGTCACCTTGTTATTCAAGGAAAATTTCTTCATTAATCATGTATGATCTACATACTCAGATGGTCCTTTTCTTATATTTATTTTATTAAGTTGTGCTCTTTTATTCTTATGAAGGAATGAATTACAATCTCTGAAAAAAAAAAAGAGTCCATTTTCTAACAAAAAAGAAAAACACTTAAATGGAATGTAACAGTGTCTATAAAACTCACCCACCAACTGTTCCATTAATATAATTGACTCAACCATGCCATCATAAAAATTCAACAACTTATTTTAACCTATAAAAATACATTAAACTCGATAGTGGGGAAATATAGGAATTTGCATACGTGTTACTCTTTGATTTTTTTTTACTATGCAAAAGTTTAAATATTTAATATAGATGAAAAGAAAATTTTATCCAAAACAAATGAAAAGGATAATATTTTTATAGCTTGCAATAAAAGAAATTTATTATAAAAATTTTCCTTTTCCGGATTTTATCAATTGAATTTCAAGTGAGATACTTTATTAATTAAAATAAGCTTCGATTATTTATTTTATTGTTCAAGACAGTTACTTGCATTCTTCTAAAATCTTAAGTTATTAATCTTTAAAATTTTTTGTTAGAGTGATTTATATAGTCATCATCGACAATTCAAAAATTAAACACACACCCATATTGTTTTATTTGATTTTTAATTTTGTAATTTTTTTTGGTAAGTTTAAAATTTTTTGATAAGTTTTTAATTTTGTAATTGTAATATATATATATTACAACTGATATTTTGAATTATTTACTTATAGTTTTAAGCTTTAACTACATATTTTAATAACTATAAATTAAAAATTCTAATTCATAAAATTTTTATTAAAAAATAAATATTAAATTATCAAATATATCATTGAATTCAGTATTTAGAAATTTCAACATTTACTATATTTACCACTTCAGATTCAGCATTTAAAATTTTATTGTGCTTAACTTTTGGTTTCACCAAAAACTATCATAATTGAAGAATCAAAATTTAAATGAAAAACGAATTAGAGGGTGAAGATTTTTTTTTTTTCAATTTGAGGAATTTTAAGAGGAAAAAAAACTACAAGAATTTTACAAGTGAGGGCGAAAACCTTTCTGCTGGGGGCAAGATCAATATTTCCAGAAGCAGGAAATTCCTAAAATTTTCACATCTCAAAAGCACAGCATCCTCAGTAGAATTGAACAAGCTTGAAAACTAGTATACCCTACAAAAAAAAAATAACTCTATTCCTCTCTGGTCAGAGATGATAAACTTGAGCAATGGTACACAATCCCCCTTACTATTATACTACTAAGCATGCATTTCCTAGTAGTATTCCTGAAAAAATAAATCTCACTTCCCTGTGCCCATTGCATCTTATACAATTCAAATCACAAACAAGGAGAATTATGTTGCATAATGCATGTAGTACATTCAAAAAAAAAAAAAAAAACACATACTGAAAATGAGAACCATGGTAGATTAGATCGAAGTACATTGTCATGAATCCAAAAGGCATTCCAACCACCACATAGTGAAAATTGGCCACATCTCTAGAGCTATCATTTCTAGCTATTATGTTAGACACTTTAGCACCTCCTTTAAGTCATTAGAGCATCCATTGAGCTATTACCATATATAGGCCTCGGTAATATTTATCCATAGGTAAAAGGATCTCATAACCGAGGAGCTTATTGCATAGAGCATATTTCTATAAATCCATATTTTAGCCCCCGAGTTCATTAGAAAATACAAAGGAGAAGCCAAGCAAATAATTTTGTACAAGCGACCAGGGGACCTTTGTACAAGATGAGGATTCTATAGCTACAAAGAACTTCAACATTTATAAAATACAGTTCTATATCATGAACTATAATTCCTTCTATCTAGAAGCTCAGAAATCCTGATTCTACATCAGAACTTCGAACAAACTTTCAAAGATGTTTCATTCTTTTCCTAAAGCGCTCTAATGCAAGATTTTCCTCTTTACAGTAAGCACTACTAACACTATTGACAGGAGAAACGAACATGAAAAAAAAAAGGTAAAGTCCACAATCTGATCATTTGAAGCAAAATTCTTCATGAAAAATCGGCCACTGGTCTACCAAAATAACAAATTATCATGTAACCAGATTTCATAGATATGTAAGCAAAAACAACCTTCTACTGAGGTGAATAGAAAATGAGAATAAGTTACTTATCATGTTCAAGAGAAGAAAAGGCATAATTATTCCATTGCTTGTCTACATTATTTTTAGCTTCCAGAAAATTTTAGTTTGGCAGGTGGAATTGTTGCATGTACAGACATTTCTATGCACTAGTATTTCCATTGAAACACATTCTGCATGGTGTAGTAAACTAGTGGGAAATAGTTAAAATGGAAGTCTGAAATTTGCCTAAGAGCATTTTGATCTGTCTGTTCATGAATACGGACATGCATATCATGTAGAATTTTGATCCTCACCTTCCTTCCAGAGATTACTTAGTCTTGACCATTCCCACATTGCCACTAGGCTGACTTCCTTTGAGAGCTAGCTCAAGGAAAAACGTAGTGAAAAAAAAAAACCTTGCTTCCACAGGGCAACTAGATGGTACACAGCATTAAAATAAAAAGTAATTTCATCCATTACTATATTGTTGCTAGGCTGACTTCCCTTGAGAGCGAGTTCTGGGAGGAAAGTTACGAGGAGAAAACCTCTGTTGCTGCTTGTTTGTAGAACTACATTTCTTTTTCTGCCCTTGAACATGTGTATTATTGCCCAGATTTCTACCTGCAAGGCATATAGAACAAACTTGATCTAAGATTGGAATTAATGCAGAACTTTGATCTAAGATCGCATCACGAATATAATATAGAACAAACTTGTTTTGTCCAACATAATGCTCCTAGAATAGTAAGAATGAAATTATATATTCTTCACTTGCTCAACACCTTGTTCTTAGATCAGTCTAATCCAATTGTCCATAAGTTGTCAAATAGATCTACATGTTTCACATATTTGCAACTAATTGTTAGACAGGGTTAAGTCTAAATGCTAGCAGTGCTAAAGAAGGTGTTTATCTGCACCACTTAGTCGCTAGATTCTCCAAAAGGTTTTACATATGCTGTTCATGAAAGTCGTTATTCTCAAATGTTTATCTAAGATTGTTCATGACAAAAAGTTGACTACAAAGAGACCGCAACTTAACAAAACTCTTTACCCAACTGTCTCTATTCAAAAGTTATAAAAAAAAAAAAAGCCAGGAAAACTTCAAGAAATAAGCTAGAAAATAGAAAAAGAATTTTCAAGATGAGGTAATCTTATCAATCAGCGAGAAGTAGAAGAAAATTTATTTAAAAAATGAGGCTCTAGTAGCTGCAGTTATAACTCATGGAATATCATAAGATGAAAAAAGTTCTTTGTAACCTTCAGTTTGTTGGTTGGTTTGGAAAGCAGTGCATCTTTGCTCATTACTCCCTTCGAGAGTCTGATTATGAATTCCAGCATCAAGTTGCAAAGAGTCTCTCTCCATCCCTTTCACTCTATATTTGCTCTTCTTTGAAACAGTGCCTTGTCCTTCAGAGTAATTGAACTCTGGTTCACAATTTGACTTAAAATCTAGTTCCGGAGCTAGAAATTTTCTCTCTTGCTGTAGTGCTGAACGAGTAACTCTTTTCCTGCTGGTTGGAGGACTTAAATTAATATCGGCAGATGTCCTCGTCTCATCAGTGAAAATTCTAGTATCATTGCTCTCAGAAATTACAAACTTTTTTTCAGAAGAGCCTGATGGTGTTATAAGAGATGAATCATCCTTGATATCTGCAGTCAGATTTTCTTTTTGTTGGCTAAGTGCTGACCGAGTGAACCTCTTTCCATTGGTTGAAGCGCTCAAATTCAGGTCATCAGCAGAGGCCTTCCTCTGGACAGAGTCCTTGGAAAATCCAGTACCATTGCTGTCATCAACTTCAAGAATTTGTGTAGAAGTACCTGATACTGTTATTGGAGATGATTTAACCTTTAATTCTAAATCTACATTTTCCCGTTTATTTTTAAATGCAGAGCGAGTGAGCCTCTTTCCATTGGTTGAAGCGCTCAAATTCAGATCATCAGAAGAAGCCTTTTTCTGGACACAGTCCTTGGAAAATCCAGTATCATTGCTCTCATCAACTTCAAGAATTTGTGTAGAAGTACCAGACACTGTTATTGGAGATGATTTAGCATTTAATTCTAAATCTACATTTTCTTGTTTATTTTTAAATGCCGAGCGAGTAAGCCTCTTTCCATTAGTTGAAGCCCTTAACTTCAATTCTTCAGCACAATTCTTCATATCAGCAAAGTCAATTGAAGTTCCACCATCATTCTGCATAGCTGATGCTGAGCCCGTTATTCTAGTTGCATTAGGAGGCTGATTTAACTTCAACTTCCTTCTTGTGGATGCTGCCTGAGTGCTGGCGGATATGAATTCCAAAGTCCTGTCTTCAGTGCTAGAATCAGCAAATTCTATTGCCTCATGTTCAGTTCTCCTAGAAGAAAATTCCGTAAGGTGTGAATTCCGTGAAGCAGTACTCTGGCTAGAAAGTTGTGGTTTTACCATCTTAACAGATTTTAAAACAGCTGGAAATGGAGTGGTCAATACATCCTCTGAAAGGTTGTCTTTCACAAGTAAGTTGTTACTCATAGCAGGGTCAGATGCGCTGATTCCATTTATTGTGACATAATTGGGATTAATTTGCACTCGTGATGCAAGAGCTGCACAAGCAGCCAGAGGGCTGAGTCGTGATTTGATTTCTGGAATTTCTTGTTTCATGGATGAATTCACCGGTGAATCCTCAATTTTCGCATCCACTGGTAAATTACTGGAACTTCTAGTTGTCCTTCTTGATGGACTCCGGTTGCTAACGACATTAGCATGTGCAATGCTTATTTTAGCTGCAGTAGCAGAAGTAATGACTTGAGAAGATGCAAAATTATGTCATCATTCATGCAGTACAATGTGAGAGCTAGGACATGAACACCTAACAATTCAAAAGCATTTCTTTTATCAGCAAAAGTTCCTCGCAAACTCAGCACTAACAGAGTGTAAAGAGAGTTTAAACCCACAGGACATAAAATAAGTACTCAACATACCTCATCACAATATGCCATCTCATATTACTAGCAAACAAATTGGGAAGATCCAATTCACTTCAATGTGGGCAACAATATAAAAATATTAAATGGAACACCTTGCAGACCATCAGTTACACAAGGAGGTAACCTTTCTCTCTGTTTCTAACTTAAACCTTTTAAATTCATCAAATATTTGGTGGATTAGAAAACTTGAACCCATGACATACCACTTATCCGAAATTCTTCAAGATTGTTAAGAGGCTTGATTTCAATTGCTGATAATATCAATACAACTAACAAATCATTTACTCAATTTGTTAGCAAAAGAATTACAGAATAAATAACACTAAAATTGGTAGCAGTAGATGTGAAGGAAAAAAAAAGAAGAAGAAGAAGAAACTAAAACTACAACAGAAACATAAGTTGGTTAAATTTTGTGTACTAGTTTAATTTAAACTTCAGCATGTCCAAATCAAGTTTTGATTTTGGAACGAAACAAAATTATTAAGTACAAAAATAAAGGGGATATGATCCATTTGAATTGCAGGGGCAAAGTTAACTCAGTAGAAAAAGAAAATTTAGGTGTAAGGTAAAAGGACTCTGATGCATGATTAGTCATTGTACATATGATGGATCACAATTAAAATATTGGGAAGAAAATAACCAATTCACAATTTACAGACATAAAGTTATGGGAATCTAATGCATGATTAGTCAAGAATGCCATGGAAAAGAGAATCATTGTGTGATTGCAACATTTCTGTTACAGTGCTGTCAAAACTTGGTTGCATGGTGCTCAGCTATAACTCTCAAATCTAGGACATTATCTGATATTCTCATTATGGACAGGAGCAGAAAATTTATTGCTGATACCTCTAAGAAGGGCATAAATACAAATAGTTCTAGCAAAGAAAGAAAAGCAGCATAATTATATTCATCAAACTTAAGAGCATTCTATTGCCACGTTTTCCTACCTTCAATCTTCACAAGACTTCCCATGGGAATTTCTTTCTTGATTGCACCAGCTGAACTGCTAATATCTTTTATTTGCTCTTCCAGCAATTTACTTAGGCCCAGGTCACAACTTATGTCCCCAATCAAAAATGGCGATGAAATAGAAGAATTCATATGTTTCACTGATTGCAATACAATAGCAACAGTTGGGTAGTCGCTAATGTCTTTCATTGTCAATTTCCGGATTGAACTCAATGGTACAATGATCCCATCTTCAAAATCTTGGTGAAGCCATTTGATTGTGAACATGCATCTACAGGGGCCCCTATTGTGCCTTACTCTTAACACCTGCCAATTACGTATAGTGGTGTGATTGTGCAATTAGATGAAGGGCTTTTACCTACAAGGCACTATTCATATTAACATAATCAACACAAACATTAAAATAGACCTTTTCACGGTTCGGAACTGAACCTTAAGGAGACAGTTCCGGTTCTAGTTCCAGTTTGGGTTCAGTTATGATTCCTATTTTATTGGAACCTAAACCGAACCTTGGAGGAACGGTTCCGGTCCCGGAACCAAAAGTAAGGTTCCAATTCCTAGAACCGCTGGTTTCGTTCCAGTTCAAAACCGACACCAGAACGTGTCTACATTAAGGCAGCATAACATGAAAATTAAGACAGTCTAAGATGGGGCTGACAAGTCTACTCGTACTTTAAGCAAAATAATTTAGCAAATTTTGTATTACATTGTCTCATGTGGATTGCAGGGCACTCAATCACATAGTCTAGTTCAAGCCAACGAGTAGCAGCTCAACACTTTCACTCAAAATTTAAAATTAAATAGAAGTCTACATATGCTGCTCCCTCTGTCCCAAAATAATAGGCATGTAACTAATTTTACACAGTTTAAGAAAAGTCGGTTTCTATAGTTTGCATGTGATAAATTTACTATAACATCTGTAATAAGTATTAAATAATACATATCATTTAATACTATCCCTTAATAAATATACAAAGTGAAAGGGACATAATTGGAAAGTGAACAGTTAATAATGCATTGAAAAGAGAAACAAACCTACATTACGGGACAAGGAAAAATAAAAAACAAGCCTATTATTTTGGGACGAAGGGAGTAAAAAATAATTATCTTATTTTAACAGCAGCAATAGCAATGTCCGTTGAATGAGCAGCCATCAGGCCTCTCAGCACATACCTACCCCTAATCGTCCACGTCCAACTGAAGTTATGTTACCCACTATATTTTCCTCCTTCTTTTCCTTTTTAATCCATTCCCTTTATTTTTATTTTGCAGATACTTATAGCTTTAAGTTTTCATTGCTTGACTTGGGGTTGAGATACCTCTAACTCTCTCAATGAGTTTCAGCAATCATTCTATTGGTTGATCATCATATAAAGTTCAAATTGTCAATATTCAATGTATGATGGTTTAAGGAGCAGTAGTCTTTATTGAGCACTGCAATGACAAGTATCATCTTATCGACAAATAAAGCGACATTAAGTATAAAGATCTTTGATTGACAAAATATCATTTCAAAAGAAAATCATTAGCAAATGACCATTAGCCTTTTCATTTTGCTTCAGATAAAAATCATGACAAAATTTACTTGTAATTACGCAATATTAGGAAACTTCCAAGCCTGCCATACAAATAAATTGAGTATAGAAAGGAGATATTTACCTTTGCCACCTTAGCATCATAAAAGAGGCTACCAAGCTCCGACTTATCGGTGGCAAGAACATGGTCACCTTCTTTGATGGAAGAACAATCATCAGCTTTGAGTGGAATAGAACGAAACCTTAAATGAGTCAACACATCTTCCTTGTCCAAGAACATAACTCCTAATTCTTGGTTCCCAAAGTCGACAGAAAGCCCATTTCCAGATGATCTGTAAATGGAATCAGCGTAAACAAAGCAAGTCGTTTTCTACTTGAAATTGAAGACATATACCATAATAAGCACATGATAGAACAACTAAAGCCTATTCAATTATAAGAAAACATACAAATCAGTTTAGATTGAGTTCATTATGGAACTATAACAAGCACCCATGAACATCCAAAAATAGTAACTAAACTGCATTGCATGTATCAATCACTTGGAGGTAATGAAAACAAAAGAAAAAAAAATACAATTATTGGATCATCCCTACAGAATATTTCAAACAGATAGTGAAATGCTAAAAACAAACTGATAATAGCACAAAAATAAGAAAGAAAAGCTGCCCAATTTGTTTCACTTTCACCATCATAATCCAACCAACTATTTTACAGTCAGAAACCCTGAATGATCACCATATATAGAGAGCATGCAAAAAAAAAAAAAATAAAACCAATAAGATATTTAACCAAAATAATAGGGGAAAAAGAAGAAAGGGGAAGATCGACCTAAGAGATACTCGACAAGGATGCCAAGAGCAGTCCTCTTTGCGCATAGCTTCGAGTTCGAGTTCGTTCTGTGTATCATTTACAGTAGCCATTACCTGCAACTGAGTTTAGAGATTGAAGTTTCTTCAACTGTCTAAGTTTTTATGCTTCTACAATATGAGAGTTTACTGGGTATCTACTGATTATTGATACTCGTAGAGATGCAGGCGAGCCTAGCTGGTAGATGCTCAAGATAAGACCGGCTATCTCCTAAAGTAAAGGCATGTTTCGCTTACTCGCTGTCTTAGATATGGCAATATTACCCAAACCTATGGATATCCGATCCGACCAGATCCGAATAAGTGGGTAAGTCAACGTTTGACTGGGTTTGAGACGGATATATCGAGAGATTTATAATTAGAGTCGGTATTTATATGCTTGCCGTATTACCCGCCCCATAAGAAAATGTAGGTAATTTAAACCCGACTAGTCCCGTTTATGAATATATACATCATACATACATATTTATATCACAAAAAATACCATTAAATAAATATAAATTATAAAAATATCATATTATTTATACAATTTGAATTGCGGGCAGACGAATTAGATCGGAGAATTTTAATTTTATAAAGGGACGAGTTAAGGGAATAAATATTATAACCCGTTAAGGCATGGGACGGGGTCAGATACAACCAATAATAGTTCAAGGCAAGTACGGGTAAGGCAAAATCCTATCCTATACTGATCCGCTCTCGTTGTCATCCCTGCTCTGTCTATCGTCTACATTTTAGAAATATTCCTCAATCTTTTGTTTATGTAATCTTTCGGTCTTTTTTTTCCTTAAAGAATAAAAGTTGGGCAACCTCATCCTTTCATCTCTAAACTTTATGTTTTTATTCATTTTATCTTTTCACTTTATGAGTAGTTTAAGTAGTCCCCAAACTTATAATTTCTAGTATCACACAATCTTTACTATAAAATGTGCTATAAAATTGGTGAGATTGCCATTAAGTATATTTTAGCTCAATGTCACTTCAATATTAATTCTAACATCATGGTATGTAATATTTCAACTCATCAAAGTTATGAACCGTAAGGATAAAAAGCAAACTTATGAACCTTAATTTTAGACGCTACTGCCAAAGGAAAATAATGGAAGAGGACATTGTGAGACAATTGATCTTAACATTGTGTTTGGTATAAATAAATTCCATAAAATT